>APFE031243893.1:0-12127 GCA_000404065.3 Pinus taeda
TAGCTTCCAACACGGTAGTATTGCTCCTCAATGGCCTCCCGGAATGAATTCCAGGTGGGTGCGGATGAAAATAACGAGCCTGTAGTTTCATCCTTCATCCTTTATCTAAAAGAGGGAACAATATTTCATCTCCTATTATAGAAACTTGATCACTAAGAAGAGTACACAGAAAACAAAGCAAAGGAAAATGTGTCATTGGAGATTATAGGAGAGTAGAGTGTGTGATAGCTCTACAATACTTGACGATTTTTGTATTTTTCCTTCTACTCTCATTTGTTTAAGAAGAAACGTATAGTGGTTCATATTATTGCTTTGTTTCACATATTTGGTTTCTTAATGTAAATGTTATTTTAATGGTGTTTCATTTCTACTATAGTTCCACTCATAGTTTTCACTAGTTAAATCATTTGTATATAGTGTTTATTTTCGTATTAAATGGCTTTAAATACAAAAATAATAAATTCACAATAAAGCATAAATTCATAACAATAGATCTAAATTTATGATTTTTATTGGCAAGATGAACCATAAAATATAAGAGGTTGTTTATAGAGAATATTGATATCATAATATTTTCAATAAGCACTAGTGTGACTTGAGTGATGCATATGTTTATTTCGCTAAAAAATTCTAAATTTAGGGGAATATTGATTAATTCCTCAAATAGATGGAATTCATAATCGTAAGTAACGAGATAATATTATTGAACATTAAAGATCATAATTTTTCCCTCGCCCTTAAAAATATTCTCATAGATGACATTATTTGTAACATTGAACACGGTATTAGGGACCTTCCTCATAATTTTAAGGAGGTTATTAGGAAAGGTTGTGTTATCATTCTTATGAATTCTAAGCCTCCCAAAAGAAACATTAGGCAAGAAGAATTTATTGCCCTTAAAGTCCGAAGGGATAACCCCTATATTTTCATCCTTAAAGCTGACAAAGGTGGGGCCATCGTCATTTTAGATAAATCTGATTATGTTAACAAAATGATTGACAATGTTTCTAATAATGGTAGTTACATAAAGCTTATTAAGAATCCCATTAAGCCAGTCACTAAAGAAGTAACGACCACCATTAAATTGAATGATTTCCTTAAACCTCTCTTTAAAAAACTTAATTAAAGCATTCCCCTCACCCCTAGTATTTATGTGCTTCCAAAGCTTCAAAAATTCAGGGTTTCCTTGAGACCTATTTTTAGCACAATAGATAGGCCTAATCATCTTCGTGCTAAATTCTTGGCTCAAAATCTTAAACCTCTTGTTGTTTGCACTAATTCCTTTGTTAACGACTCTAATTCCTTTGCTAAATAATTGAATGATATCAAGGTGGACCCTGCGGATTCGTTCGTAAGTTTTGAGGTTGTTTCCCTTTATACAAAAATCCATATTCAAGAGGCCATTGATGTCATAAATAGAATCACTCACACTCACACTACAAAATTAGTTTCCCTATGCCTCACCTCAACTTTCTTCAATTTACAAGGTGATTTCTATGAAGAATATTGTGGGGTTGCAATGGGTTCCCCTATTTACCCTACAATTGCGAACTTATTCATGAAGGATTTTGTGACCAAGGATTTAGCCTCAACTCAATCTCGCCCTAAGAAGTGGAAGATGTTTGTTGATGATACTTGTGTTATTTTCCCCCATGGACACTAGAAATTAGACTTGCTTCTTAGCAATATTAATTCCCTATCCGACTCCATCAAATTCATGATGGAGGTTGACGTGAATGGGTGTTTTCCCTTCCTTGATATCCTCTTCTCTATAATGAATGATGGTGATGTTTCTCACCAAGATTTTTGTAAAAAAACTCACATGGAACAATATCTTTATGCCAATTCTCATCACTTTCCAGCGTAAAAAATTGGATCCTTATCACTTTTACAACACGTGCGCTCAAAATTTCTAACGATAACCACCTCTAGCAATAGAAGTCTCATATTCTTAAATTATTTCAAAATAATTGATATAACCTAACTCAAGCAGTGAAGGTCTTTAAAAGAGAGTGTAAATAATCAAGTGTTAAGAATGCTCATGTTGATCCCATCTCTAGGGTTCAACCTCCATTTATCGAGAGGACCACGAACATGATTTCCCATATCCTTAAAAAGAAGAGAGTTTTTGGTTCATTCAAACCTCTTAATACAATTAAAAATTCTCTTAGATTTTTTAAGGACCTTGTAGACCCTAAAGGCATGAAAGGGGTCTACTAGATCCCTTGTTACTATGGGGTTCCCTACATTGGAGAAACTGGTTGCTCCATTAACGAGAGAATCTAAGAGCATGCACGAGACATTAGGCACAATCGTTCTCTCTCATCACCTCTAGCTGAACATGTGGACAAATCCAAGCACCATGTGTGCATTGAAGATTCTAGATTCATTTCTATGGTTGATCACTTACACCATAGGAAGCTTAGAGAAGCTATCCATATTGAGAAGCATGCAATCAATCTCAACATAGATGTTGGTTGGAAATTAAGTAAGAGATGGATTCCCACCCTCTTCTTGATTCTAGTGAGAGATGATGGTTGGAAATTAAGTAAGAGCTCAATTCCGACCCTTTCTTCTTCTTTTATTTTTTATTTTTATTTTTCACATTCAACTTCAATAAGAATACTCAATTATTTTAGTGTTTTTTCTTTTATTTGAATTCTCACTATAGTATTTTTTTAATTTATATTGAATAAAATATTTAACGTTATTTTATTTGAATTTTCATATAATATTTTTTAATTTAATTAATAAAAATTTTTTTATTAAAAACTTATTCAATACAATTTTTATTGAAAAACTTAAAATTAACAAACTTGAAATTATTTTTTGATTTAAATAAATAAATTTGTTCTATTATTATTATTTTTTTAATTTATTTAATAGAGATTTATATAATCAAAATGAATTAAATAACTAAAGGTCAATTTAACTAATTTAATAACTAATGTACTAAAGCGATAATTCCTAATTTTAATGCCTTATAATATTTTTAATTTTATTTAAAAATATTATAAGTCGGCCTGCTGTGCTATAAATATATATTTGATTTCGATTTTCAATTTTCAATTTAGGTTTGTAAATTCAATTTTCTTCGAACAAGTCGTGAACAAGCAATGCAGAATTTCGACATGGATATAACATTCCGAGCAGTGGGTAGTGACCAGCCCGAAACCAGTGCTGAGCATCCTTCGGAGTTGAAGGAGGAATGTAATATGTGCTTTGACGATGTGAGTGTGACTGCGATGCACGAAAATATGTTTTGCCATCATAAATATTGTTTTCGATGTTTGACTCTATACGTCAAGGGCTGGATCGCTCATTATAGTAATGTGCCTATATGCCCAACTCACAGGTGTATTTCCAAACTCACAATAGATGATTGTGAGAAATTCCTGCCATCTAAATGGCTTGAGATTTTAATAAAAAGGTCTGAAGAGGAAAAAATTGCAGATTCAGAGAAAGTATATTGCCCATATCCTGATTGCTCGTTTTTGATGGCTTCATCGGAATTAAATAAGTGTGCACAAGTTCCTTCTCCCTTTTCTTCCTCATCACACTCTTCGCTAACAATAAAAGCAACAAAATGCCAGAAATGCTGCCGCTTGTTTTGTATTGAGTGTAAGGTTCCTTGGCACACAGACATGTCTTGTGAAGAATATGCCCCTCAGTTGGGCGCTGTAAGTGCAGAATTGAATTTGCTTGCAGAGAACAACAAGTGGAAGCGGTGTCCGAACTGCAAACATATGATTGAACGCACCGATGGTTGCCCGCACATAATTTGCAGGTACACGATTTCTGAGCCATGGAGTTTTTGTTTATTAGAATTTAACCATAACTTAATAGGAAAGTGTTTTATGTTTTCTACCTTTTTTTATAGATTTTTATGTTCTAATATTAAATTTGTTTATCTTCAGGTGTGATCATGAATTTTGCTATCAATGTGGAATTCCATGGAATGGTAATTGTGGTTGTGGTGTGGAAGTAGAAATTATTGATGAGGAGCAGGACAGTGATGATGAAGAACATAATTATCAAGATGGAGATAAGATAGAAGATTTAAATGATGTAGATTGATGTTTAGGGTGATAGTTTGTTTTCGTTTTTTTTTTTTTAATATTGAATATTTATTATTCAAACTATAGATAATTTGAATTATAAGCTATTGTTGTAATAGAAATTAGAATAAATAATTAACACTTCATTTGATGTTTTAGTAATGTTTTTGGAATCTCATCTATTTGTATGGTTGTAAGGGAAAAAATGTCATTTCTCTTTAAATTATCTTTTAGTTTAATGCTGATCTACTCATTTAATACTATTTTGTGTTATGATAATGTTGTTCTTTAATAGTTGTATATTCACTTTTGGTGCTCTATATGGTCATACATTGCTTGAACCTTTATTTTTCCTCTCAAAGTTGATGTGACCTATGGAGGATGATAGCCATAAAGATGTTTTGTGGACATTATTTATGAAGCTTGTTGACCATGGTAATATCCTATCAAGCTTAAGAATCCTTCAAAGTTTTGGATATTGCTCATTACATCATCACTTCAATTTTGCTAGGTCCACTTCAATTCCTTCTAGATAAAATTTCATCCAAATATTAAAGTGAATTAGTAAATTTAAATGATATCACCAAAAGTTAATGACCTTTATGTGTTTTAAACACCATTTTGGTATTATGATTTTATTATATCCTGAATGAATATCCAACGTGGTAAAGAAAATCACCTTCTCTAATTTAGCTAATACTTCATTAATTATAGAGAAATCACTTTGATTAGGACTATTATAGAGAAGTCACTTTGATTAGGCCAATTATGGAGGAATGATTGTGATTAGATTGAAAAAAGATAACCTCTAACATTTATTAAACCATACACTCATTCATCTTTCCAAATATCTTCTAAGTAATATTTTTGAGATCCATGACAATAGAATGTCTAGATATTTGAACATATAATCAATATAATTGTGAAATTAAAAATGAGTAATTATTTACTAGTGAACTATGCATGTAATGATTTAATAGTGATTTGTGAAACACAAAAATAAAGGACCTTTTTGTGGTAATAATTTAAGTATGTTAGTGGTCATTCTCACTGCATCTTTTTTGGTTGGGATTCTTGTAATATTTCTATTCAAATTTCTAGAGTATTAATCCATGGCAGTTGATCCATGTCAGTAATTCTCACCTCGAGGGTGAACTCATGGTGTGCTCAGTTTTTCCCAAGTGACATCCTTTCAAATAATCTAGTTGCATGGGATGTTTAAATGTCGACTCTTACTCTCTATATTTTAAATTCTAAAGCATATAAGAGAAAATGCGTAGGTTGTTTTTACATATAAATTGATTGAATAATGTACATACGCAACTGTGTTTAAAGCAACCAATGTATACCTTATAAACTTATAATTTAGTTAGTTGATTTTTAATTTGTGTTTCGGAATCATATAAGCAGTAACAGGTATAGTAAAAAGAGAGCGAACAATCGCACACAATAACAAAAGATATAAGGTGGAAAGCTAAAGTGGGTAAAAACCACGTGTTGCAATTCATCTCTCTCTTCTTTTAATAAGAAACTTCCTTTTACAATATTTCTATACTGGTGCAATCTTATACTAGTACGCATGCTTCTACCTACAGAAGGCTACAAGCTTCTCTTTTCTTCTAGGGACCACGTTTCATAAATTTTCAGACTGGATCCATCAATAGCATCAATCAAACACCAAAATATATCTCCATCAATAAATCTCCCTTGCACTAACCAAAACTGAATCAAACAATCACTTCTCTAAATGTTGTAAACAGAATATAGTAACAATACGAGAACCTAAGCCAAAACCCAGAATACTGCAGCAACAAACAAAAGTAGCTAAAACATATTTTATGAGACGTACGCTATTTCAATGTGTCGAACACGCATTCACACACTGTTATATGAAGGAAAACATGTGTATACATTGTTTGAAATGTTGAACCAACGTGTATACATGCCTTTGCTATACTGAACCTGTGTGCAGATCTGTAAAAGATGATTTAACCTTTACAACTATTCAAACATCAATTATACCCACCTCATCAGATTTACAGATTATGACATGCACCAATTATGAAAGATCAAAACCACACAAAGATACTTTTCTTCAATCTTTAAGATCTTGACCCATCAGTAAAACTTATCCTTCTTCAAGTGCTGAGGTTCCTCCTTGATTCAGATCCAGCTATGCACCATAAACCAATGACCAGTATTCTAGATCTTGCTCTTCATTAGATATTCAATACTTGAGTGCCTTTGCCTGATGACCTCCTCGTCCTTTTATATTCTTACGCCTTACTCAATATCATGGTCCAAAACCACTTAGAAGCAATACCTTGGACCAAATATCTGGGGTCAACACTTTGGATAAGATACCTTGGACCAATACCATGGGTCAAAATACCAAGGACCAAATACCATAGACCAAAACCAAGTTTTCCAACATGTACACTCTTTTCCTTGCGTGAAAGTGCATGTATACACATACGCACATTTTGATTGGTGATCCCGCGTGTATACACAACTTTGTCAAGAGGAACTTGCGTATATTTCTTTTTCCTTCATTCTGAGAGCCTAAACTATGATTTGTCATCTAAGTGAGTTGCCATCAAGGACAACACTTACGTCATAGTGCCAAACCTGTTTCATAATGCTAAAAATCTCCCCCTTTGAACTTGATGGCAACCCCAATTCATTCTCCGCATTTGTCATCAAGGCCAAACGGCTATGCTCCCATTGAGTACATGCTTTATTCTCTGATATGCTGAAGTGTGTTGTTCATGCTCCCCCTGACTATAAGCATGGTCTACAAAAAGGTGTTCAACATGAAGAACATGAATCTATACATCATAAATGACCTTCCTACCACCAAAAAACCATACACACATCCATCTCCCAACCAAGTGGGAATATACCAAGATTGACTCATCCACCCAACCATGTGGGGATACACAAAAAGTTTATACATGGTAAAACAAGAACTTTACATACCCAATCCCAGGCATAGTGGGGAAACAAAATAGGTCATTAAATGACCTTGATAATAAAATATATACATGACATAGAGACATAATATCTAAAACAAGACTCTGATAGTCATCAACAACTATCATGAGCAGCATTTGTCAATCACCAACCAAACCAGCAACCATGATCTCCCTTTGCACCTATTACACCTCAAACAAAAACAACTTTGAAATTGTACCAAGATATTCTAAGATAATGCCGACAATGCATTATTAGAAGTATTTTCTCCCCGTGAACCTGTGCCAGATGATCACTATCAGACCCATATCAGACTTTTTTTCATCGTGAGTCTATCCCACTGATATTCTTGAAACCAATGTATACGCGATTGTATCTAGAGAAACCGGTGTATGTACGTGGATATGCTTCATCAAAATCATGAAACAGATAAGTATCAATGACAAGAAGATGCATCAACTACTCCCACCTTCTCTGTGAGGTATTCAAATGTCCCTCTGGGTAGTGGTTTGGTGAATATATAAGCAACCTATTCCTTGGAGGGAACATACTCCAATTTGACCTTTTGTTCAAGCACTTGTTCCCGGAGAAAATGATATTTGATAGGTATATGCTTGGTCTTGGAATGCATGATAGGATTCTTTGAAATACTAATTGCACTTTTATTATCACATAGAGTGGAGATCGGTGGAGTACATGTGATTTGAATGTCTTGCAATGTTTACATCATCCAAAGAAGTTGTGTGTAGCAAGATGCAGTAGCCAGATATTTTGCTTTAGCTGTAGATAATGCAATTTAACTTGTTTCTTGTTCAACGAAGACCCTAATCTAGAACCCATAAAGAAAGCACCACCACTAGTTCTTTTTCTGTCATCCATGCTTCCTGCTCAATCTGCACTTGTATATGCATGAAGTGTGAGATCTATATCTCTAGGATACCATAAACCAAAGTTTTGTGTTCCTTGAAGATATTTGAAAATCCTTTTGACTGCCTGAAGCTGTGTTTCCTTTGGATTTGCTTGGAATCTTCCAAGTATTCCCACTGCATGCATGATTTCTAGTTAGGTACCTGTTAGATAGAGTAGACTACCAATCATGGATCTGTAGGTTGGCTGATGCACTGCTGCTGATTCATCACTTGCGCTGAGGCGACATCTTGTTACCATAGGGGTAAATACTAGTTTAGCATATTCCATTCCATATTTCTTCAAGATCTCCTTGAGGTACTTGGTTTGTGATAGAAAAATACCATCTTTATTTTGTTGAACTTGTAAACCAAGAAAATATGTGAGTTCACCAAGGAGGGAAATTTTAAATTCTTTCTGCATTACCAAAGCAGAGTTTTGACTCATGGCTTCTTTATTACTACCAAAAATTATATCATCGACATACATAACAAGTATTAGCAATTTATCATTGTCAATTTTATATATAGATTTCTATGAGCTGATTCTTTTGAAAAACCTTGTTGATGAAGGTATTTGTCAAGACAATAATACGAGACCCTTGGAGCTTGTCTTAGACCATAGAGGGCCTTTCTAAGTCTACATACAAGTTTTGGATCATTTCCAAGGACGAATCGATCTCATTGCACAATATATACTTCTTCATCTAGATCTCCATTAAGAAATGAACATTTCACATCCATTTGATATACTTTGAACTTTTGAAAGCTAGAAAGAGCAAGGAACATTCTTATGGCTTCAAGTCTAGTAAAAGGTCAAAAGTTTCTTCAAAGTCTATACATTCTTTTTGAGCATATCCTTTACAAACGAGTCTAGCCTTGTTTATAAAAACTTCCCCATTTTCATTCAACTTGTTTTTGAATATCCATTTGGTTCGAATGATATTTTTATCATGAGGTCTAGGAACTAATTCTCAAGTACTATTATTTTCAATTTTCTCAAGCTCTTCATTCACGACCTTGACCCAACATTCATCTTTGCATGCTTCATGTATATTTTTTGGTTCAATGGAGGAAAGCAATGGTAGATAGCTTGAAGCTTCTATAATATTTCTTCTTATATGTACACCTACCTCTTTCTATCCCAAAATTTGAGTCTCCGGATGATTTTTCTGAACATATCTCGATGGAATCTTTTCTTCTTCCATTATCTACTCTTCTCATGCTTCATCGGTTTCTTCTTCTTCAGCATTAGTCTAATTTGATGTGGAAGGATAAGCCTCATCTTCTTCTGACTCTTCAGTTTTTACCTGCTTTGGATTTTCCCCTGCTTCATCAACCACAACATCAATACTTTCAATAATTTTCTCTAATCTTTTATTATAACACTTGTATCCTTTACTTTGGGAAGAGTAACCAAGCAGAATGCCTTCATCTGCTCTAGGTTCAAAATTGCCAAGTTTTTCATCAGTTCTTTTGATGTAACATTTTCTTCCAAAAAATTTGAAGTATTTTAAAGTAGGAATCTTACCATACCAAAGTTCATGAGGAGTTTGAGTGTTGTTTACTCAAACACTTGTTTTGTTGAGAATAGTGATGGCAGAAAATGCAGCTTCACCCCAGAAGGTTGCTGGAGTTCCAGACTCATCTAGCATAGCACGAGCCATTTGTTGAACAGTTATGTTCATCCTTTCTACCACTCCATTTTAGTGAGGAGTCCTTGCAGTAGATGATTCCCTTATTATTCCATGTTCTTCACAGAAGTCAAAGAATTCATCCGAGGTAAATTTCCCTCCTCGATCAGACCTGAGACATTTGATTTTGCGATCTGATTCGTTTTCAACCAAAGATCTGAAGGCTTTGAAATTTTCAAATGCTTCGTCTTTATGCTTTAGAAGTCCTATCCAACACATTCTAGAAAAGTCGTCAATGAACAATATAAAGTATTATTCTCCACAAGGTGACTTTTTCCTTTATGGACCACATAAATCAGTATGGACAAGTTTAAGGGCCTTACTAGCTAATCCTTCCTTCTCAGGGAAATGTGTTTTGGTTTACTTACCGAATTGACATGATTTGCATATTGTATTTTCTGGAATTTTGATGTCAGGAAGATCACAAACAACCTGGAATTTGATTGCTTTCCTTATCTCAGGGAAGCTTAGATGCCCCAATCTTCTGTGCCATAGCCAGTGTTCATCATTTTTGCTTAGATAGCACTTTTTTTGTCCTCCCTTGAGTATGTATAAATTATTTGGAGTTATTATGCCTTTGATCACTATTTCTCCTGTATCAAGCTCACGAACAACGCATCCATTTGATCAAAATATTACCTCATTTCCTTGATCACACATTTGACTAACACTCAATAGGTTATGCTTTAATCCATAAACATACATAACATTTCTATCTTTAACCTTTTATTTTAAGAGAACAGAGCCTTTACTTTTTATGACTACAGGAGTGTCATTTCCAAATGAGACCTTCTTTTCCATTTCTAAGGCACTATATGACTGAAGTTTTTCTTTATCACCTGTCATTTTTTTCAAGCATCCACAATTGATGTAGCATTGCTTTTCTTGTTCTTCTGCATATAAAGCTATACCACATATTTCGGTTTGTGTTTCTTTCTTTCTCCATGTTTTGGGACCTAATGAAGCTTGCTCCTTCTGAGATGTTTGTCGAAATTTACTCCCGCATTCAATGTCTTCATGACCAAAGTTGTTACAGATAAAGCATTCTATTTCATTTTCAAGAGTAGAAAAGTTATTGTAGGTACTTTTCATGATCCCAGTCACATTCATTTGATTTTTTGCTTCTCGAGTCATGATGGTCTTGTAAGCAACACATTGAGTAGTTTTTCATCCAAATTTATGACATGAGAAACATTGGCCATTAAAGAAATTCCTGTGATTATCGAATCTATTAAATTGGTGATTATAGTTTGCATTGAAATTCATTCTTGAAGCAAATTGAAAATGATTTACATGTGGTTGGTTATAACTTCTATTCATCCTTGAAGTAGATTGAACTCGATTTACCTGGTGATCTGCTTTAAGCCATTGCTGATGATTGCCAACCTGTTCACTTCTCCTTGCTACATCAAGATAGCTTTTGGAGGTTGATGGCTTTTGTGCTTGAGATGATTCTTGAGTATATCCCAGACCTGTCTTTGTCAGAGGAGAACATTATACTTTTATAGTTTCTTCTAAAGTTTATGATCCTTTAGCAAACCTAAGATTGAGAGCTTTTGTTTTCTCAATTTATTTTCCTAGACCCACAATTTCACATTGTAACTTTTCATTGCATTTTTCCCTTTCACAAGTTGGAATGTTAGAGTATCTATAATCATACTCTTTTCTTCTAAACATATTTTAAGTTTAGAAATTTCTTCATAGAGACCATCTTCATCTAAAGCATCGAAGAAATCATCATCTTCAAAAGCCATAAGGAGTCTATAATCATTACTATTTTCATCTTCATCACTATTTGATAAACCATCACTATCTTCATGGGTATAGTAGCTTTTCTTATTTACACTTTGTTTTATATTCCATTTTGTTGATTCCTTACCTTTATCAAGCTTATCATTGTGGGGCACCGACTCTTCGCAAAAATGATTCGCAAAAATGAAATCATTTCAAGAATTTGAAAATCAGATTCCACATCTTCAAGGGGGTATTCCTATACTAGATCAACATCTGGAATCTTCTTCTGAAGAAGATTCTCCCCCGTCTGAAACTCCAAAAACGGATGATGCTTTAAGTGATGTAATTGATAGAATTGGGAGACTCAATCTTGATTCACTCCCAACTCAATCAACAGAGCAGCCTGGACCATCTCAGAAAGTTCCCCCAAAGTGGCTGACAAAGACACTTGAAAGTGTTCATCCTGATGAAATTGGAAAAACAGGAACCAGAAA
Source organism: Pinus taeda (assembly GCA_000404065.3). Taxonomy (NCBI): domain Eukaryota; kingdom Viridiplantae; phylum Streptophyta; class Pinopsida; order Pinales; family Pinaceae; genus Pinus; species Pinus taeda. Next base: position 11,859 of record APFE031243893.1, read on the forward strand.
TGCAAATCGACAAAATGGAGGTGATGTAGATGACTCTAATTCACCTATTGATATGGATGTTTCTTATGATTGTAAATTGAACTTGTCTACAGATTTTGACAACTTCCTTTAAAGATGCTGCTTCTCATGATGAATGGAAAGAAGCAATGCAAAAGGAGTATGATGCCCTCATAAAGAACGACACTTGGAAGCTGGTTGATCCTCCATTTGGAACCAAACCAATTGGCTGCAAGTGGGTCTACAAGAACAAGTACAAAGCCTATGGCTCA
>APFE031243894.1:14599-62041 GCA_000404065.3 Pinus taeda
AGGTCCCCATCCTTTCTCTGGCATGTCTGTTCGACTGACCATCCACTTATCTTGGGGGAAAGCTCATCCTTTACCTATTCATGGAGACTCCTTCTCCTTTATAAGCCTCCTCCATTGCCCATGAGCAGCTAGTTCGGAACATATAGACTTTGATTGAGGAATTCTTAGTGCATTAGTGCTGCTCTTTGTAGGCATTTGGTGTGTTGTGTGAGGATTGCTTTTGAGCTTGAGGAAGGTTATGAGCTTGTTGCCTTGTGTGTGAGAGAGAGACCTCTTTGACTTGGGAGATCCACTTCAAAGGTGAATGCTTGGAAGACACGCTGGCTGGACCCTCTAGAGAAGGACTCAGCGTTAGGACTTCGGTTGTACCTTACTCTATTTTTTGATTAGTAAAGATAGATGACTACTCTTATGGTTCCATTTCCATTTGTCCTATGAATGATTAATGTAAATTGTATCCTTCCTGAATGATACATAGTTGTTTTTTAGATTTTACGCTTGTGTTTGCTCTCTCTTTGCTTGTGCAGGTGTCCGTCCGCGAGGATAGTGGAGGACTGTGATCGGCTGGAGCGAAGGAGCGAGAGGATCATCTCTTCGACAAACATAGCGCTGGAATCCAAGTAGGTTTCTTTTACCCACTTGTTAATTACAACTAGGAACCTGCAGTGTAGCATTGTTTCGATTGTTGCTAGACCCCCTTTGGGCTAGTAGGGATCGCCTCTATCCGTAGAGGGGATTTACCTCTCCAACACCCAGTGTGTAGCGCACAAACCCAACGCGCAACGCACCTCTATATGCATAGTGCCTTTGTTAATTTACACTAGCCAGTGAGGCCCAATGCGCAGCGCACCTCTATATGCGCAGCGCACACCTTGTATGAGCAGCGCACAGACCCAACGCGTAACGCATTTTGTAAGAGGCGTTTGGAGGCCTTCCCGGTGTCAAAATCGGGCGCAGAATAGCTCGTTGGAAAGTTCTCTAAGTCTACTTTCTACTACAGCTAGAACTTTTCAATTTGGAGTTCATTTGCCTTGTCAAAAATCAAATCTCCCAAGACTGGTCAAAATGTGCCAAATGAGGCTGCCTCAAGGCAGAGTACTGTTGCAGTCAACCTTTGAATGCCTTCCTCAATTCCAAATTAAGCTAATGATAGCTCATTAGAAATATATTTTTGTCTAGTTATCCTTTGACTCATCAAGAAAGTTATTAGGCCAACCAAGCTAGGAGAAAACTTGATTTTCCCAAAGTCACTTCAGAGGTGCATCAATTCTCCCGAGGCGATTGTATTTTTGACATTTCTCTAAAACCATGACACCTGTGTAAAAAGTGAAGGAGTTTTTTCTTCCTTGGCCTTTTTTGGACAAAAACCTCTCTCAGTTTTCCAAAATTCATCTTTTATGGCTCTGAAACATCTTTTGAGTGAAACTCATCTCGATGTGTGAAACAAGGAATTTTGTCGAAATGACGCGAAATGAAGGGGATAAGGGGCTTCTAAATTCTTGGGGAAATTTTGGGAAGTAGGGAGGGATGTTAGGAAGCATGGGAAAGTGGAATCTTAGAGATTGAGTGAGGGGAAGGGGTTCAAAAGGGCAAAATACAGGCCTAGCCTAGAAAATTGCCAAGTTGTGGCAAGAGACTAGGGTTTGTGCAAAAATGAGGAATTTGGGGAATCTCAGTGATGGGAAATGTTTAATAAGGTACATTAATGATAGGGGAAGGTGTATGAACATCAGGATACAAGTTTTTCTAATGATTTGACCATCCAAGAGAAATTACCTCCAAAACCCTAGGAGAGGGAAATGAACCTTACCTAGGCACAACTGAAGCATGAACAAGCTGTAAAATGACTCAATGGAACTTGACATGATGATGAAAACCCTCTGAATAATGGTACACTCAGCTGAATGGTGACATGGACCGACATTTGGAAAATTTTGAAAAGAGTGAAAACAAACCCTAGACCTAATGCCTAGTGACCAAATTTTGCTTGAAGACTTATTGAAATGACATAATTTGACCTTGACACCTTAAAATCACTTTGTAAGAGCATTTTTGATCGTTGAAGGAAGGCTGCAAAGGTTGAAACTAACATTGGCTCAATGGGGATGGTGGCTCCTTGGAGATGCCAAGAACGACAGATTTCTGGAAGAGGTAGACAGTGCCTTCATCCATTGGGCAATGGAGTCAAAAACTCAAGCTAAAATGCATGACTGAAAACCTAGACAAACTAACTTAATAACAAGACTGAAAATTGATTCACGAATGACTCATGACTCAACTAAAAACTGACGTGATACTTAAACACAACCGACAAACTGAAAATGATGCTCAAAGGGGAGCTTATTCATCACAACCTACTCTAACAGTTTCATTCATCACCTGATCAAGTGAAATGAAACAACCAGTGCAACCAAGTAAGTATTCCATCTGCGGTTCGAATTTTCCGCAAGTGCTCACTTATGAACAATAAGAGAGAACTACTGAAAGGAAACTCCCATGATAACTTAGAAACAGATCCATTGAATGATATGAATTCTCTATCCGCCTCCAAAAACACTGCATAAGGATCTTGAAATTCAAGCACACTGGAACTTAGCTCATCCAATGGATTACTTCTCTTTTCATCATACCATGAATGCAAACTTTGATCTGAGCCTTGTGACAAGACCTCTGCTGAAAATGACAAAGAAACCAGCTACCGGATCAAGTTTGTATGAATACACGTTTCAAGCTCACATATAGTCAATGGAGAGAGACTTTGACTGCAAACCTCATCCAAAACATCAGCTATTGGATCATGAAAAACTTGAAAAGACTGCAGCAGCCCATTTTCTATTGGTTCCAATGTGATTACATGATTGCCTACATGCTGCTCATTCTTTACTGAAGATGTACTATGCAAATTTCCCTTCAAAATTTGAAATGATTCAAAACAGAAAGGAAGAGAAACTTCTTGTATCATTTGATCATATGTGTCAGCTTCCATGTCGTCATCTGCAACTTGACAATCAATGGTATTCGGGGGCTGCAAAGTTGAATATGTCTGAACAACCGTCGACATCTATGACTTTGTCATCCAACACAGCGCGACAGAACTTCTTGTTGCTACTCCAACAATGTTCGCCGGCGTGCCATCTGTCCCAACTAACTCTCAATCGTTGGATGGAATCCATCTAGGGGTTGTTTCAACAGTGTGGTCTGTTCCTGTTTGTTCATCTGGAATAGTATCTGGAATCGCTTATGTTGAGTCTCAACAAATTGACCCTTTGCAGGGGCAATCCAATCCCAAAGGCAAATCATTCCTTTGAGCATTGGACTACCGCCGTATGGAGGGTTGTATACCCTTTCATTGTCTTCTTCGGTAGAACAACCATGCGAGAATTCACAACAAAATTTAGGGTATGCTGGAATTATATCTAGTGGTTGGGTGCCAATCTTGCCTCAACAACCAAGAGTTGTATACTCAATGCAACAAAGTTTACCTATGTCAAATATCCCCACTACGCCAGCTATTGTGGCAGTGTTGCAAGTACAAGCATTGCCTGTTTTATGCCAACCTCAGGTTTCTCAGGTCGTAATGCAACAACCTCTTATCCCTACGATGCGACCACAATCACCGACTAGTGGAATGACCCAGGTTCAAATGGGGATCATTACCCCTCATCTTGGTCAAACAGTCAGTACTGGACAACAACTCATGGCTTCACAACCATGGCTGGTGCAATACCAACAACCGCAATTTCAACAAGCTTACCAAGGATCTGAGCAACAAGTCTTTGCAAGTAATGGGCAACCATATATTCAAAATGGTCAATATCAATCATTTCATAATGGTCATGCCCATCAACCTTACCCCATCATCAAATACATTACGCTAGTATGCAAAGACGAACTTCTCAGGCAATTCCATCTTATCCTGGGTACGCTTCGCCGAGCCTAAATCAACATTTGCCTTTCGTGGCGACTTTAGAGTTACCGGATCTAAATCGACTAACGAACGATCCAATTGCCTACACCCCTTGGTGGTCGGCGATTCTGCATAAACTTCCATCAAATATTCCTAAAATTAATGGAAATCCAGGTGAAGACTCATCGAATCATGTGATGACTTTTCATCTATGGTGTTCATCAAACACTCCCAATGATGATTCAATCAGGGTTCGCCCTTTTTAGCGAACTTTAACTGGTCCGGCAGCAAAATGGTATATCGAATTGTCGAGAGCTTCGTTTGATTACTTCAGTACCTTAGCCACAACCTTTTTAACCCATTTTCAGTTACCCATAAGGTACGAAACGGGAACAGAGCTTCTTACCAATTTCAAACAAACGACGGCCACTCACATATCCGATCATATTCATGAGTGCGTGACGTTGTCGTAGAATGGTAAAAACATATGTTCCTGATCAGCTGTTGGCTGAATGGTTTATTAAGTCATTGTTACCTTCTATTACAGAAGATGTGGCAAAGGGAGGAGTCGTCACTGAAGAGCAAGTTATTGCTCGTGCACAATATCTAGACTTGATATATACTTAGTCTGGCACGCTCTACGATAAAATCCCTGATGCTCCTAGACCGGAATATTTCGTTCCTCCTCCTAAATCAAACAAAGACTCTCATGCCGACAATGGCGTGATAGGCACGACTAGCACGAAAACCGTAAAGGCTACGTCAAAGAAAGCCCGTACGATTTCAAGTCAAAATGCAAATGAAGAACTTCTCGCCTCGAAAGTAAATGTTGTGTCAATTGACAAAGGCAAAGAAACCAAGCAACCACGAGGCAAGAAGAAAAATAAAGGGAAGAAGAAGAAACAGGAGGAGTCGTCTCCTGAAAAATCTTCTGCAAACCCTTATGGAGATAGGAAACCAAATCGTCCATGCCTAATATGTGATGAGGATCATTGGACGAGAGAGTGTCCATATAAATCTGAGCTTAGAAAATTTTTCAAGAGTTCAAAAATCTCAGTAGTATTAACTGATCCATTTCCGAATCCAAGAGCAAATATGGTTGCTAGCGACAATGCTTCCCAGTCCCAAGTGTTAATGTTGTCTGTTTTGAAGCAGCAAAGTGATGCTTTGATATCGACAAGGAATAAAGATTACTGGAATCCACAGATGTCGAACAACAAGGATAATGATCAACCTAGTAATTCGACAACAACTTCACCCGAAGTTGTGCCACCCATCATCCCTGAACTGGTGATAAAACCGCCAAAGGGAATAATACACAAATCAACGTTTAATCCTCGTGCCAGAGTAGCACAACATTATAATATAGTGGAGGATTTGGCCCAATCGCCGTCCACTATGTCGACGCTTGAGGTACTGTAAAATTGCCCCTCCCAAAGGCATGTTTTATTTTCAGCGATAGGTGGGATTGACCCTACGGATTCCAATCTTGTATCCTTTAATCACAAAGGATATGACCCTCAGTTACCAGCTCAACTAGCTTTCCTTATTCAAGTGAAAGCCCTCAAGAAAACTGTTCATCGAACAATTATTGATTATGGAGGCATCTACATGCATTATGTCGATGAGTTGCTGGAAAACTTTAGGATCTCCAACCTTGTTCCGATCGTCGAACTAGGGGGCAAAACAGTAGAAATTGATGTTGAAGTTATCGACGGAAACCTCGATTACAAAATCCTACTGGGAATGCCCTGGATATATGCCATGGCTGCCGTTGTGTCGACCTACTTTAGGAAGATTGCATTTCCTTTCCAAGGAGGAATTACAATCGTCAACCAACAAACATTTCTCCCCAACAGTTCACAAGTTACGGGAAGCATTTCGATGATCCATGGAAGCCCTCATTCGCTTCAAAATATTGGAGTCGGCCTACTAAAAGACCCTACATTAATGGGGACTTTCCCTACCGCCTCCAAATAATTTGGCGGAAGAGGGGATCTCACCCTTAGCCCCGGGGGATTTCGAGTGCCTGCTCGACCAAGGTATTTCTTTTGGAATTTTAGTAGTAGTTTTATCAGCATTCCAGCAGCAGTTTCAACAACGTTTTGGAGGACTGCGCAGCACTGGGAGAGGGACGCTGTTCTTTTTGGTAGCAGTGTTGGATTGGGGTTTTTGCAGGAGGATTTATGCTGGGTGATTGAGCTGGGGACCAGCCCTTGCATCTTAGTGGATTTTTGGCAGAGTTTCAGGCAGAGTTCTGGAGGGGTTTCTTCAGTGGCAGCGCAGAGCATTGAGGGACTGCGTAGATCCCCAAGGGGGTGATTTTCAGAGGTTGGCTATTCCAGGAAATCTTTCTGGGTTTTTCTGGGTTTCTTGAGCAGAGCTCGATTCCAGAGTTTCAACATTTTTTGAGGAGGGGAGAAGCCCCAAATCATTATTTGTTTTCTAGCAGCAGCAGTAGCACAACAGTTCGCTAGCAACATCCACGCAGAGGGGCCATTCTTTGTTATTCTGAGAGTATTTCTTTACTTGCCTTATGCAAGTCGAGGTGCCATATGTTTGATCACCTCTTGTACTTATTTTATTGCTCAGTATAATAAAATGGCTTAGCATTTCTGACTGCATTTCTTGAGTATCTGCTTATATTTCCTGTTTACACTATTATATGTTGTACCACTATTATTTTTTCATTTTTGGGTTATTATATCATTTGCACATATTTGGTTGGAGTTTTGTTTGGGTTAGGGATATTACATTTATTGTTGTAAATATAACTATAGGGATCTTGTTGGATTTTGAATCTGGCACACACATAACAAGAGATCCATGCCTAAAGTGGTTAATAATATCCCTGAGGTAGTATTCCCCTACAACTTCTAGTTTTTCTCCCTCTATTTTACTTGCAACATCCCTCTTTCTCCTCACTATAAAAAGGTTGAAATTGTGCTCTTCTCCTAGGTATATATCATCATCTAGAATTGCAATAGAAGCCTCTAATAGCTCGTTCCTTGGGCTTCTATAACAACAAAGAGACAGATTTCATGAAATCTCCACAAGTTTGAACATCGAGTACAACTTAATGACTATGATATTCACATTCACTCTGCAACTCTTGTGATATAACATAATCACCTTTAGTTGATGGGTAACCAACTTAGGTCAATCTTAACTCATGATATATCAACATTGGTATGATCATGGTCTTGGATTATAGTTCTGCATTGTGTCTCAATGACAACATCTCAAACAATCTCCCCCTTTGTCATTGATGGCAACATACTCTGTAGCAACTCCCCCTGCGATATCTCTCCTTGATCTTTTTCTCCCCCTTTTGACATCATTAGAAAATGGGGTGATCTATCAACTACACCCTTGTATGTTCTGCCATTAAAGATCGTTCCTCCTGGCAATAATGGTTTCTCTCAGTTTTTGGAGACAAAGGACATTTCAACATAGTTCATGGCATTTGAAATAGGTCAACAAGTGTGACAACTATATTGTCTTGGATGTTGCAACAATTATCTTGTGGCATCCATGTGATTTGAAAGTAATGTAACGAACCTTGGATGAAAAGTGAATTTTTACAAGAAGATGCACCTAAAATCAAGATGAGTAGGGCATAGTAAGACAAGGCCTAAATGATGATTCCATTCCTTTGAAAGCCCATTTTCAATAAGGAATGCCAAAGGGAAATGCATGTATGTCAATTGATGTTTATGACATGTGGAATTCCTTTCTCAGCCTTCATTACAACCTTAGGATTTGATGGAGATGATTTCTATTAGATAACCAACCCTGGTCTTTATTGTACAATGTATGAAAGTTGGAGATGTGCCAAAGTTGGAACATATTCATTTTCCAGTTACTCTATGTCAATAGGTTGATATTTCTTTGCAAATTCCTTCTGGATAAGGACTACAAGTATAAATGTAATCATTGACCCTTTGTTAGCTTTATTGATACATGTCAAAAGCATAAAGGAGCTTGTAAGTGTTGATTAAGGAAGTTTTTGATGCTTCTCTTTAACCAAACCCTCGAATCTCACTAGGACGGGTTAGATAATGGGACAAGATTGTCCTAAGTTTTGTGCCCTTAGTTGTGACTGACTATGAAAATATTTACAAGTTTTCATTGATTTAAGAAGATTATATACAAAATATTAAAACAAAAAATCAAAACTAGAACTTAGTATTTACAAAAGGGTGTGAGATTTCATAAAAAAAATATGAAATATAATATTTCTATTAAAAATCAACAGACAAAAAATGAAAATTAGACATAATAAGCAACAATAGATATGTTAAGTTTGTAAATTAAAGAGAATTAATTGCAAATAAAAATATAATTTTGTAAGAAATATACACAGAAAATATGGTGGAAAACAACGGTGATTTTATTAATTTAAAAGTATGTGAGTACAACAGAATCAAAAGGCAGATTCATGTGAAGAATCATAGACCAAATCATATTCTAAACATTTGCAATGTAAATAATCATATACAAAAGTTTTGGAATGAAAAAAAAAGACCAGACAACCTTCAAACACCTTCAGACGATCTGATACAATGATTGACAACTTGTTTCTTTGCAAATTAATAATTGTTAGAACTGGTTAAGTAAAAATTAGACCTTCAAATAGCAAATGGAATGACTTAAAAACAATTTACCTAAAATGATATGCCGAAAGGATGAGTGGAATTTCTCATTTGACTGTATATTCCCTTCAAAATTGATTTGTTTCCAACCTATAGTTCAACTTCTTGTAACACACAAAATATAAAAATCAGGAGGAAGGAAATATTACTTAGACCCAATGCATACCTCTCATTGCAAATTTCTCTCCCCTCCTTCATATCTCGCTCCCTCTTTTATTCCTCCTTAAAGTGGTTAGATAGTTGAACCACTTTGGTAATTTATCATAATATATGTTCTAATCAAGTTTTGATTAGGATTCGAGGGTAGGAGTTCTAAAGGGAAATATTTAAAAGGATTCATTTTACAATTATTATATTTAACCTTCCTAGTAGGGAGGACCCTCCCATTCCATGATATAAGTCATTTAATATGACTTTTGACAAAAAAAAAAAAAAACCATAATGATGTGATGATCATAAAATACGTGTGCCATATAATTCAAAAAATAAATCAATCATGTTGTCATACAATGTGCATAAGCAAACATAACCTCTATGCCTCCATAAAAAACCATTATCATTTATGTATATCTATGCTGAAATAAACATCATCAAACAACAATAGGTAAGCTCCTTGTGTCTCCAAAATATCCTTGTTCCTCCATTATGGTGATGATCATTACATGAATATGCCTTCAATATATCAAAACACACAAAAACCATCAAAAATTCCATACATAAATAAGTGTTGTGCATCATCCAAACCTCAAAAATTCCATCCATAAATAAGTGATGTGCATCATCCATTTAAACACAAAAAACTGATATAAGTTTGTGCAAGCTAGTGCTGGAAAACTAACTAAAGCACTAGAAGAAATAAAGCATAACCCATCTGTGTATCAAACTCAAACTGAAAATATACATACACTATCATTTTAACTTGTGAGAGGGAGAAAATTTAGCCTCTTGGTGAGGATGGGATGTCACAGAGTGAGAATAACCGTGAGATGGATCTAACATGGTAGCTTGAGCCTTTTATTTTTAATTTCTAGTAGCAGGTTGAGGTGGTTAGGTCACATGCTTGGAGGACTGAGTAGTAGGTTAAGCAATGATAGTAGTTTGTCTGGAAAGTTGAACAACATATGGACGAGGCTGATTAACAAGATTAGAAGGTTGAGGTGTTGTTTGTGGAGTGGGCACAACACTAGTAGATTGTGGATGATGTGACACATTTGCCTCAGTAGATTAGAAGGTTGAGGTGTTGTTTGTGGAGTGGGGACAACACTAGCGGATTGTGGATGACGTGACACATTTGCCTCAGGAGAGGGAGGATGAAGCAATGAAAATGTCATCCAACTTTACATAGAACGTAATGTTTGTGCTTGAATGGCATTCTTCCAGCCATTATTAGGAGGGACTCCAAGTGGAATAGAGATGCGGGGTGGTATTATAGAAGTGTACATAGTGAATACCTGTACAAAGACAAACTTTAGGAGCTTCAAAATGTTCTTAAACCAATAGAGAGGAATTTTGACTTAGAAGGATTGATTTCAGAGAAATCCTGAGACACTATCAAGCAATTGGTGTTGCTTGATATTACGCAAGGAAAAAAAGGTAAAGAGGATCCATAATGTAACTTTTACCTATTAACACTTTGGAGGAAATTATTTGTCATTCAGGCATACTTGGTGATTTTAGTGTGCCCAAGAACAGTTGTAGTGAGTTCCAAGAATTCTCTGCTTTCTCCTCAGCCTCGAGTGATAGTTTCAAGTAGTTTGAGAGGTAACAAATGAGGAAAAAGAAACCAGACATGACTAATACTCGGAGTCCGCAAGCAATGTAAAGATGACAATACATGAATAAAGCTCGAGACGTAATGAAGAGTAAATGTTGGAGTAAAAGTCATAAAGTGTGTGCACTATTTCAAAGCCCTTAAACATATTGTGTTTGCACCCTAGAAAATACATGAAGTGTGTGCACTATTTCAAAGCCCTTAACATATTGTGTTTGAATATACTTATGGTGTAGCTTTTGTTGGGATCGAATATACTTATGGTGTAGCTTTTGATGGGATCGACTTTATGGATTATTAGAATGCCTTCTTGGACTTCTAACATTGTAAAACATACAAGATATGAAATTAAAACTAAAGCTCCAATTCCTTGTATACTTTGGGATGCTATACAAATAAATATATTTGTAAGCTTGATACTATAAGCATATGAACTTAATGATATTCTAACAAAATTTTTTCTTCATCCTAAATATGGTGATAAGTTGAATGTAAATGAAATCAAGAAGCATTTGTTGTTTGAATAACTTACACATGACAAAAGGTTTTTTAAGGTATGGTTCCATCTACTAGTTTCATTTTTTAATATATTTATTTCTTTAAGGTTTGAATTTAATTTTCTTATTAAGAGAATGGGAAGACACTCGTAATGATTTGTGAAATTTTTTTATTGACCATATGTGAACAGTAAGCATTTGGTTTTGCAATGATATTTGAACATTTTTCCTTCCAAACTAATTCTCTCTCCACTTTTTCAAATAGGCCCACAAAAGGTAACTCATGATCACAAATAATCAATCAATATACAATAAATGTTAACCTGCTAAGGTTCCTTTTGTTCACAAATGCACATTATGCTTCTTTATATTGATCACAACCCTTTGAAAACTTTAAAAACAGTGGCCCATAGATGACCTTTAACATTATATGCTTGTTCTACTGAGGAATCATCAAGCGTGCAATCTATCATCCGTCTAGCTTCATCTACTTGCTCCAGTGCTATATGGGAAAATTGACATGCACTAACACTTAGATTGTGTTGGTAGAACACTTGCATTACCCACTCAAAATAATGAATTTTCAAAGCAACTGTTGAGCTAGGACCTAAATATTGTAAACTTATTTGGAAGGACAACTCATGCAATGGTTGAGAAACCCTGCTTATACTGCTTCATATTCTTCGGCTGCAAATGAATTATTTCCTTCAACCTTTGCCTTATTTGCTTGATTCAAGTACCTTTGTTTCTATTCTTTGTTTAGAATGGTATCCTCATAGCTATTTATGTCTTTGATATATGCAAAGACTGTGGGGGCTTCTTCTTGTTTTCTTCTCCAAACCTTGGTATGATTTTCTAATAACTTAGGAGCCCATTTCAAATCTCGTGCTATATGTCCAAAATTGTGATATTAATAACATTCTACATCGGTTTTGAATAGTGAAGCAACTTGTCTACTTGCAAACTTCCTTCTAGGGCTTTGATGACAAACATTTCAATCATTCTTGTGGTATGATTTACAATTTCTAGCTAGAAGACCGAAATTAGGGCATAAATAAAAATAACCAGAAAAAGTTCTTCATCAGATGGATTATAGTATTCTATTGGTGACATTTTGAAGCTATTTCTCCTTGAAGAAGGTTCAATCCTTAACATAGTCTCATTATTACTTACATAGAAAGAATATTTCTTGAGGTCATCAGCATGACTTCTAAGAAGGGGAGCACTTGCAACATTTTTCTAGCTTTCATTGTGATTTAACCTTTGGAGAATGATGACACCACTTTTAGGTTTTCCTTTAATTTAGTTTTTTGAGATTAATTTGTATAACCAATTGCCATTTTATGAAATGGTGATCTATTATGGCTAAGAATGTCATCTAATGATTGGGAACTATTTAGACTTCTGCATAGAGTGTGAAATTCATTTTTTAATAAGCCAAATTCTTCTTTAAGTTTCTCACATTCTTCTTCTTTTTTCATCAACTGTATCTTTACAAATTCTTCCATTTTCTTTGCTTCTTCCGGCTGAATTATTAGGGAGAGGATTTCTTCATCATATCTTGTCTATTGTTGATGCAATTCTACTTCAATTTTGTTGAGATCCTTAGATATTTCTTCTATTTGGAGCCTTAGGGGGAAAATGTCTTCCTTTGATTCATAAAGGTCATGATTCTTTTCTTCCATATATTTTACTTACTTCTTAGGTTCTTGATTTTCTTTTCCCATTCTATTTATTTCTTTTATATGAACCACAAGTTCCATTTTAAGGTCTACTTCAGCTTCTACTTCAAAAAAAATTTCATCTTCATAGTATTTTATGCACTTGGTGCTTTCATCTATCTCCTTTAACTCTTGACCATTTTCTTGTTCTACATATTTTGGTTCTGGATCAGATGTCACATGGGTAGATTCTTTTTCATAAATCTTTTGTAGCTTTTCCCAAATAATTTTGGCTAAAGAAAATTAACCCATATTACCATTTATAGAATCTAATATACTACTTAATATCACCATCATGGCTTTTGTATTGTATTCTTTTGACTCATCTATCATTGTGCTTCCTGTAACTACCGATTCCCATACCTCATATCCTAGAGCCATCAAATAGTACCCCATTCTATTGCTCCATAACACATGATTCATTCCATCGAACAATGGAGCTTTTCCAACTCGATCTACTTCTGATTTCATGACCGAGAAGGAGATATATTCAAAAGGTTTGGAGCCTTTCGTTATGGACTTTGCCATATGTGTTCCTAGGATATACCTTCTTTATGTTAGGCTATGCTTGAAGGAACTGGTTCTAATACCAATTGTTGGCAATACTAAGCCGAGGGGTTAATCAATATCTCTTTCAATTTTTAATTAGCAAGTTAATTAGAAGAACAGTATACCATAACACAGAAATAATAAAAAATAATTTTATTAATAAAGAAAATGAGGACTCCAATCCTCTTTTACCCAACATGTACAACAAAATCTCTAACTTCTTCAAGGCTCCAACCTTCAACAAAGACTCCAATCCTCAAATGTCAATCCAAGATCCAACCTGGTCCCTCACAAGGATCCAACCTTGTATCGGAACTCCAATCATAAATATAAATCTAGGCTCCAACTAGTCTCTCGCAAGACTCCAACCTTGTATGAGGACTCCAATCCTCAAATATAAATCTAGGCTCCAACCTAGTCTTCAAGGTCTACTTCTAGTTTGCTTCAAGAAGGACTACAATGTTTGCTCCAAATTTATGATCTAAGGACCTTTAAATTTTCTCCAAATAATTGCTTTAGAAGTCTTCAATGATATGCTCAACATATCCTCCAATGTTTCTAGGTCTAAAACAAGGAAGACTCTAAAGTCCACAACAAGTATTTTTTTTTAAAAGTGTCTCTAACTATGCTTTAGGAAGTTTCCAAAAACTATTCCTAAATGTCATAAAGAGGCTCCTTAGATATATCTTCTATTTATGCTCCGAAAACTCTTCAAAAATTTACTTTAAATATTGATATATAGTCACTCAAAGAATTTCCTCATGAATATTCGAAATATCACTTTGAAGGTTGATAGAAAGCCTCTCTAAGATTTGCTCTAGGAATACTTCAAAATGATTTTCAATGCTTGGTTCTAGATTTTCTCCAAGAATTGTTCCAATGTGACTTCAAGGTTGTATCAAGATGACTTCAAAAAGGCTTCAATATTGCTTCAGAATGAATTCTAGACACTGGTCAACAATATTCCAATATATGCACCCATAACACTTCAACGATATGATCTAGGCCTCCTTGAAAGGAAACTTAAAAAATGCTCAAAATACATCAAGAATGGGCATAAAATTCTGCTCCAAAGAAGTCTCTAAAATTGTCAAGTATCTATTCAAGGAAGTTCCAAAAGATAGCTCGATTTTTCTTCTATCAGAGGGAAAAAGTCTGATGGAAGATTCGTCTTCACAACAGGGCCAAGTTTCATCCCTTTCTATACATCTGAGTTATGCAAAGGGGTTGATTTCTACAAGCCTAAATTATTACAAAGGGACGAATTACATGGAACTAAGTTTCACAGGTCCGAGCTATAACATAGGTGCCTAGTTATAGAGACAAAGTCTATCCTTAGTGGGTCTGAGTTCTCATTAGAAGAAATTTGAGGTCTAAAATAGGTCTCAAAATAAAAATGTACAACCAAAATCAAATTTATAAGAACCAATAGGATTTAAGGCAAACTTCAAGGTCAACTTGTCTTCATTCTCGGAGTTGACTTGTGCACATTCAATTGTCTTTCACGCTCAAGAATTGACAACATGTTTTAAAGCTGGTAAATTATCTTTGTGTTGATGTCAATTGTTCAACTCTTACCCTGTCACATGGATCCTGTACAGTAAAACCCATTATAACTATAATTTAACTGACCACCATTGCTTTTGGTTCAAGCCCCTACTACAAGATTCATTTGCAACTTTTCAAGAAATTGGTATTGCTGAGGTAGAAATGTGATCACGCTAATTTCCCCATTTACTATTGCAAATATAACTATAGGGATCTTGTTGGATTTTGAATCTAGCATACACATGACAAGAGATTCACGCCTAAAGTGGTTAACAATATCCCCAAGGTGGTATTCCCATACAACTTACATTTTTTCTCCCTCTATTTTTCTTGCAACATCACACTTTCTCCTCATTGTAAAAAGGTTGAAATTGTGCTATGATCCTAGGTATTTATCATCATCCAAAATTGTAACAAAGACCTCTCTTTGACACTTGTTCCTTCAGATTGTATAACCAAAAAGAGCTACTTTTCATAAAATTTCCATGAGTCTGAACATAAAGTGAAACTATATGATCATGATATTATCATTCACATTGTAACTCTTGTGATATAACATAATCACCTTTTGTTGATAAGTAATCAACTTAGATCAATATTAACCTGTGATCTATCAACATTGGTATTATCATGATCCTGGATTGTAGTTCCACATTCTGTCTCTATGTGGTGCCTTGCTTTGACATCATTGAAAATATCTCAATAATCTCCCTGTTTGTCATTGATGGTAACATACTCTGTAGCAACCAACCCTATGAGAATGCTCTTCGATTTTTTCTCCCCCTTTGACATCAATGGAAAATAGGGTGATCTGTCGACTTATCCTGCTATCTTTTCTGCCACTAAAATATTTTCCCCTTGACAATAATTCTTTCTCTCAGTTTTTGGATGAAAAGGACATTTCAACATATTTCATGGCATTTGAAATAGGTCAACAAGTGTGAAAATTGTATTGTCTTGGATGTTGCAACAATGTGCCCATGGAATCCATGTGATTTGATGTGACAACCTCTATTACTTTTCCCAATCATTGTAAATCTATTTAAATAAAAATGGAATAAGTTCAAGGACATATATTTTAGAGTTGAGAAGGGGGGAAATTGCTTTGGGTACTGATTGTTTGATGGTAGCCATGGAGCTTTACAGGTGTGAGAAGGGGGAAGTTGTAAGAAAAACAATATCAACTGGGGACAAGGACACGAGTATGCCTTTGGATAACTAAACATAGGACAACAAGACCAATGGAAATTTGGCTACGATGTAGGGAACTAGTTTGTGACTGGGTGCACATAGAATTGTTGGCCACCCATTGTCACAACAGAAAAATCTAGAAAACAAGGGGGGAATTTGGAATGATTCCATGGGCTGAATAGATTCTATCTAGACAAGAATAATAACCAAGGAGCATGAGGCAAAAGAGGAATGAAATTGTGAACAAACATGAATGACATGAGACACTACATCACAAACAGGAGAAGATATCCTTCGAAGAAGCTTAAGGAATGTTTGGCAGAGGTTTGGATGGTGACACTAGTACAAATGGGGCAAAAATACGACAACTATTCATCGTATATGCAACTTATTAGCATTGGCTATCTGACACATTAAAGTCGAGCAACTCATCACTGACATTGTGTTGAATAGTCAACACTTTATTAAACATCAGATATTCAACGATGTAGACGTCGATTATCTGACACAAAAATGGGCATACTTGTTATTACAAATATGATGGTTTCACGTCAAATATTGCGACATTGACATCCGTCTAGAGATTCGATGGAAAAAATGTTGGTAGATATGCCCACAAGCGTGGAGTATCTGATGGGACTTGTGTTATGTCCAATGGGAACGTCCAACGGTGGGGAATGGATAATCGACGGTAGACCTAGATTGTGCAACGTGAATTTTATCTCTTTGTTGCTTGCGTTTGTTAGTATGGAGTGGAAAGTCTGACAATTTCATGTCAAATATTTGATGTTATATTAAATTAATTTGATGGGAGTTTTATATCTCAAATGCGTCGTTTTATCAGTTTTTAGTAGCAAGTTCAACGGTATAGTGTCAGATATTCAATGAGATAACAATTTTGTGAGACGAGAATGCCATAATTTTGACACTTAATTTTGTTGATATGTTGTCAAATATCCGACGGTTTTCCTATCGGATAAGATTCAGATATGCGAGGTTACCCATGTACCATTAAATATCTGACGGGTGTTTATGCATTAAAAAAAATATAATTTGATGACTTTACATGAGGTTTTCTTTCTTTCTGTGTGGCTCCATCATATTCATTCCAAAGCTGAATGACCAACACCTTGATTTAGTAATTCATAAGATGTATTTTGTTCCACACTATACTCTCTTCCTTTTGTATTTAATATTTTGGGAATTGACTCATTTTAACCTTTCAATAATAATGAGTCTCATGACATGGATGTTAATGAGTGTTTCTAGCAATTTCTATGCAATCAAGAAACCCACAACTCTGAATTGGTTGAAGGGCATGGAAAATTAATGGTGTGTGATTGTTATCATCACTAAGGAAGTTGTTAGGAAGGTTTTGAAGACCATTGTTCCAATTTTTTTGGAAGCTGAACAAGCTCAAGAACATAACTGGATCTACACTAGCTAGTGCAATGGGAGGCTTCAATGCTCACACATCCAATAGTTTCTATTATATTTATTGTAGCTAATATATATATTGGTTACATTTTCTAATCTATATTAGTCTAACAAAATTATAACATATATTTGTTTTAAATTCACAACAATTTGTGATTATGATGATAATTTAAGTACATACGAGTGTAATGTCCATGATGGTTTGTATGAATTGTCCTCCCCAAATTTCCCATCAATGATTATAACCTTGAATGGGCTAGCACTAATATGTCATCATCATCTCAAAATGACCTGGTAGGTGAAAATTTACCATGTCCATCATCATTACTTCATGTTGTCTCATAGATGACCCCTTCTACAAATTATATGCATGAATTTCTAGTAGGCCATCCCCTCTACCTAGCCTATGATTGATTGTGACAAAAGGTGAATAAAGGAAAATTTATAAGTAGGAGATCTTGTCAAAAAAGATCCTTCAATTGTCCTTTATTCACTTTTTGTCACAATCAATCATATGATAGGTAGAGGGGATGGCCTTCCATTAATTCATGCATATAATATGTAGAAAGGGTCATCTATGAGATAGTGTGAAGTGATGATAACAAAAATAAAAAAATTTCATCTTCTAGGTCATTTTGAGATGATGATATAGACTAGTGCTCGCCCATTCAAGGTTATAATCATTAACTGGCAATGTAGGGAGGACAATTCATATGTCCCATCATGGAAATTACACACATGTACTTAATTTGTCATCATAATCACAAATTGTTGTGATTAGGCATTGAAGTAGGAGTAGCTAGCACATAAATTAGGAGTGTGGTAGTGTATCGTGGAGTGGGATAGGGATACAAAGTAGTAGTTGGTTGACTTATAATGGGAATAAATTGTGTAAAGGCTTAGTTTAACACGAGATTCTGATTATAAGCTTTTGTTGTTCCTAACAGAGTTATTATACTAGGAATTTATCAAATATATGGTATTCTACACCCTCTTTGATCGACCCATCACATTAAATCTATGATCGACCCATCACATTGATCTGTAACCAAAGTCGTGGAAGGATATAAATCTCAAGAAAGTGTTAAATATTAAAGAGAAATCAAGTTAATATTTAACCTAACTCTTTACCCTAGATTTCTCAACATGGTGGTAGAGCCAGGTTTTGAAGTGAGGGAAAAAAAAGAGATTAACTTGGAACCATCTCTTCCGAAGAAGAGTGAATTCCCTAGTCTGAATTTATGAAGGCAAGAAGAACAAAAATATTGGCACAATTACTAGCCCTAATTGTAGAGATAAGGTTGATAGTATAGACAGAAAGGAGCAAGGGGTTTTGGAGGGATATAAGTAATTTTCTTGATGATCGAATAACTAGAAGACCTTCTCTCCCTGGACAGAACCTATCAAATAAGAAAGAAAAGTTTTGGGCTCATTCTAGTAGTCCTATTCTCTATTATAACCTCATACTTACTCAAGAAGAGCGAGAGCTTAAGGACTCTTATCATGAAACACCAAAAGGCTGTTTGAGGAGCTCAAGAAATTCCAAGCATATTAACAAATAAGTGAAGGTATGAGGTAATGTTACAAGATATAAAGTCTTCAAAATTGCATGCTAATGTAGTCAAGGCAAGACGTTTGAGCCTATGTAAATGAGTGAGCCAACCTTCATTGAAAGGTACATCTATTTGAATTTACAATGGTATTATTTTTGGAATAGTTTTTTAGTCTAACTCTATAAAATTGTCAACAAGAATAAGGATCTAAGCTTTCAAATCCCTAATTCAAGGGTATAATAATCTAACTGGTCACATTGGAAAGAAGCAAGCTATAGGCAGTGGTAATGTCACAACATTCAATGCAAGACAATTTATTGTAACATTGAGGTATGTATGGCGTATTTTATTAAGGATCCCACATTGACTTGTATAAATAAAGGTCAAGGAAATTTCATTTTGACATGTTAGCATCACACATTTTTCTCTCTCCTCTTCTGATTGGTTCAACTTCTAAGGGAAACTATTCTCTTCTCACATGCGAGAGTTTGATTGGGCATTTTATCTCTGTGATGACTTCCTATTTGTAGCCAACATTGACCAAGTTTGAACGAGGTTCATTTAACTTATTTTGACTATGATTTTTGGAGGGATGACTATTTTTAACTAGGCCACATTGAATGGCATAGGAATTGAGGAACTCTGGGTAGGTTCAACCTGCGTTGACTGCATGCCTGAGGTGGTAGTTTGACCATAAGATTGACCTTCTGTTTGACCAAGTTTGATCGCTGAAAAGTTGACTATTTTGCTATTTTTTTTACTATCAAGAGAGGCCAAGTTATTCTCTCCTCTGACCGAGCTATTTTGGAATATTTTGACCAGTCTTTGACTTTCTGGTTACGACAGCGTTTGACTGTTGCTGATTGAGGGAAAAGTTGCAGACTTTGACTATTGTTTGTCGTTCTTTCTTCAGTTACTGTCAATGTGATAATGGTTTATGTGGTTGGTATTGGAAATGAAATGAAATTGTAATTGGTAGAATATGGAGCATTGAAGTAATTGTTATAAGCAAAGAACATGTTAATTAAAATTAACATGGCATCAGAGCCTAGGTGAGGACAAGAAATCACCAAGGAATTTGTTGTCAAGTGGTTTCCACTTCAAGTATTGGACTATGTGGGCATATTTTTCAAACCCTTGTTTAAATGATTATGAAGAGGAGGCCTCTAAATATTCAAGATAGAGAGAGACTAAGCAGGGCATCTAAGACCAAGTGTTGAAGAATGTAACTAGTGTTGGTCTTGATAATTTAATCTGAGTCATGATTTGTCAAAAGAAAAGAAAATTATTTTTTATTTAAAGGGATTAACTTATTAAAGTATGGGTTTCATGCTTGTGTCAATGGTCATTAGGTCATAACACCTTTTGTGTGCTCTAGGTTAATTTTTTGAGTCAAAATCAAAAGTCATAATTTGTTTTTTTTTTAAAGGGAACTCCTCCCACACACACACACACAGTTCAATCCGATACAAGTCATTGAGCTAACCTACATTGAAAGAAGAAAAAAATTACTAGTATCCCTCTTGAACAAAATCATTTACATGTGCTAGATCATTTGGAGGGCATTCAGGCCACGTGAAAAAGGATATAAGGGCTAATTTAATAGTCCTCTCAAGTCCACACCTTCTAGTAATCAGATTGAATACTTTTGGCACCTCCATTAGCCCTTAATCACTATATCAAGACCATAGACCTACTATAGTAAAAGGGAGAGCATAAGGAGAAATTTTGTATAAGATAAAAGGCTTGTCATGTAGCTTTAAGGAGGCCACGCTCACTCGTATAAGAGAAAAGATCAAAAGTGGCATCACAAGGCCTGCAAAACCTCCCAAATATCTAATCATATAAGCATCCATAATAAATATAGTTTAGTTACTATAGATCAATAATTTCGTTAAAGTTTTGAAGGACTATTTCTAAAGTTTCTATGGTATTAAGTGTCATATTTATAGCTCTAGAAAGGACTCAAGTCCTCTATCAGAGGTTCACAATTCTATGATATAGTCTTGTGCATAAATTCCTCATTGGAAGAAACACTGAGATATTTTCTACACCTATGCATATATTAGTTCCAAGGTCAATTTTTTTGAAGGGATATTTTAAGCATAAGACAAAAGTTCTAAAGCATAGTCTCATTGTCAAGAAACATTTATACACTACATCTGTACAAGATATGTAAAGGTATTCTTTATACCTGAGCATGAGGTTTGAACCACTCTTCATCAAAATCATGAGCATAATTAGCATGCAAATGAAGGATATAAAAGGAGCCTAGTTCTCTTCTTGTTCTGAGCATAAACACTTTTCAAAATAACTCAATTCGAGCCTCAGTCACCAAGGACGAAGAGGCGATACTCTTATTACATTTCTATGCATGAGGGAGACTTAGAAAGAATGGAACATTAGGCCTATCATCTCATATAGTCCCTTGTACAACCAGAGAAGAAGCATACGTGTTTAAGTGCATATAAGAGAAGGCCCATTACCTTGCTCGTAGTCCCAAACAATGGCATAAGAAGACAAAAAGCATGTGAATAACAATGACTATTTTTTGGCACATATATATACACAGTCCAAGTAAAAAATGAGCCGACTTGTGGTAACATTGAAAGGGTACATCTATTTTGAATTTGCAGTAATGATATTTTTGAAATTGTTGTTGAGTGTAGCCTTGTAAGAAATAGTCAAGGGTCTCTAATCCGAAGGTATAGTAATGAAATTGTCATGTTGTAAGAAGGACTAACTACAAACATAAGGTGAGGTCACATATTTGCAACAATGACACCATAAGCGTAATATAGTTTTAGGATTGTTGACGGTCATTATAAGTCAACTCTCTAAAGAAAATTCTTGGGCATTAGAATTATTATTACACCTATATTAGTTAGTCTATTGTGACCTGTGCAAAGTGGCTGGTAGAGAAGCAAAGGTTTTTCGACTTTGAAAAAGATAGTAGTCCAAAGGGATTAAGTAGGATCGCGATGTTATGATAACCATCTCTTTGAAGGAATTTTCTCGTTACATTAGTTGCTGACAATACAAAATGAGTTTGTCATTGTCAACATTTTGAAAACCTCGAGAGGTTCCGGGGTAATTGATATGTTGCTACTTTCAGTCCTCTAGATATGTGCATCACTAATAACTAAGTAGAAGACAGATAATATACTATTCATGAAGTAGGAAAGGATAAGAAAGAGCACACCTTGAGAAAAAAAATGAAGAATTTATGGCGTCCAGAATTGCAAGCCATTACAGCAAAGGTATGTGACTGTGACGTATGTATGGTATTTTTTTACTAAGGGTCCAACATGAACTACTGTGGGGTTCGTAGTACTAGGGTTTCTTGTTAAATCTACTGATAAAGGTAATGATATCTTGAAGCTTTCAACATTTTAATGTTATTGTATACTTCGATTGGGTCTACTTGTCAATGAATGTTGTAGGTACTGTAAAATTTTCACCTGTAGATCAACTGATATATGCAATATCCTAAAGCATAATACTAGATCTACTTCTACCATAAACTTTGTGGAAGCTTAAACAGATATGAGCATCATTAAGCATGAACACATATAACTGAGAATGAGAAGTAATCAACCATAACACGGAAGATATATCACTGGGGAAAGCACCAGCCTAAAGCCCCAACTCTGTATTATCATACAAGTGGATATCTTGTTCAAGTTACAAAAAGAATCAACTCTCAAGCTATCATGCTCTCTTTGTAATCAAACAATACAGCTCACAGACTGAATAGACATAGAATATATCCTCCTCAAGCCCCCCAAGCCTCCTATTTCCTTGTGTAGTTTTGATTGGGGCCCAATGATATCACATGTGTGAATTGGCCTCATCACACTCACTGTAACCTCAGGTCCAACTGCACAATCCTCAAAGAATAATATTCCTTCTGCATGCAAGGAATATTCACCAAGGAATATCCTAGCAACTGATAATACATTGTCCCTCCATCTGATCTCAACTAGGTCTCTGAATGAATTGACATGCATGAGTTATCCATGAGTGAATACTCAGTTATCTGAAATACAATGGATACATGCATGCAAGAATTAATTTACTGAACTCTCATTAATTTAACAAACTGTTAAATTAATTTAACTAGAGTTGACTCAGTTAAACTGAGTCAACTGATTACAACTCAACCTTATCTCTTTAACTCATGGATAAATTCCTCAATCAAAGGAGAAACTGTTGCATGTCCTCACATAGACTTCAAGTTTGATTTTCCTTAACTAATTAACTCAAGATGAACTAGCTAATTAATTTTCAAACTGTTGTTAATATCAAATTCGAATTTTACTTCCTATGTTTAGTCCAGGGATTGACTAAAATAAAAAGGGATTCTGAAATGCTATTTTTAGAAAAGTTATTTTTAGCACTTTCACTTTTCACCCATTATTGCTAATATCACCAATGGCTGAACTACAATTTATAGGAGCGTTATTTTTAGCATTTCTTGTTGCACATTTCAACGCTCCCTCTCAACAAGAAAGGGATTATCAGTAACCCTGATCCTGTCTTTGTGGAACTCAAACTTACATTTTGACAATGCCTTAGTCAAAATATTTGCATCCTACTCCTTGGTCGAAACATACTGCAACATCATGATCCTCTTGACCACGCAGTCTCGCAGATGATGGTAACGAATATCTATATGCTTGGACCTGTCATGAAGCACTGGATTCTCAGAGAGTTTTATGAAACTCTGATTATCATAGTATATCATTGTAGGATCCATTATCTGACCAAACAATCCCACTAGAATCTTCCGCATCCAAATGGCCTTGCATGCTGCCTGACTGGCAGCCATGTATTCAGCCTTTGCTAAGCTAAGTGCAATTGATCTCTGCTTCCTGTTGTAATAAGAAACTGCAACAGAATCAAGGTTGAAGATTCCTCCAGAAGTGCTCTTCCGGTCTAATGGACTCCCTGCCCAATCCACGTCCGTGAAGCTTTGTAGCTTCACTCCCTCTATCCATCTGTACCATAATATGTATTGTGTAGTGCCTCTGAGATATCTCAGCACATGCTTCGCTGCCTTCCAAAACAACTTGGTAGGCTGAACCATAGCTTGAATCAGATGGTTCACCGCAAAGCATAAGTTGGGTCATGTGTTCACCAGATACATAAGTGAACCCACCAACTACTGATAAACAGTAGCAGCTACTACCTCACCTGAAGTAGCATCCTCCTTCCTCCCGTTCCCAGCTAGAGGAGTCTGCATGGGCTTGCACTTCTCCATGTGAAAGCGCCTGAGTATCTCATTGGCATACTTTCCTTGTGACACAAATACTTCTCCATCTTTCTGCCACACTTCCATGCCTAGAAAGTAGTGCATGAGGCCCATGTCCTCTATGCCATAGATCGCCAACCTCTTGGCTTTGCACCACCTCTGCTTTGGAACTGAGTGCAACATAGTCATCTACCTCCAGCTTGTAGAGATTCTTTACTCGAATCCCAATTCGCTTGGTCTATCTGGTGCTAATATGCCTCAGGAAAGCTTTTCCTTTACTAAAGACTACATCATAGCTTTTATCTTCTAGCATAGCAGCAGACACAAGATTCTTTTTCAGACTTGGTACACACTTAACAACAGATAGGGTGAAAGGAGCACCATGCTCCCTCTGAAGCACAACTGTACCTTCACCTGAGACATAGTACTTTCCATCATCGCCCATCTCGATCTGCATCTGGAGATCCTTCTCCTCCAAGGTACTAAAAAGATTCTTGTCACTTGACATGTGGGAAGAGGCTCCACTGTCCAGGTACCAAACACATCCCACCATGGATGAAACCATTCATGCGATAAGAGAGAAATCCAGCTCAAACTGTGAAGCTAGTGCATCACCATTAGATCCCTTTAAGGAACCCTTCTTGGATTTCTTTTGTGGACAATTCATAGCATAATGGCCCACTTCATGACAGTGAAAGCATCGCACCTTCGACTTGTCAACCTTCTTCCCACCATGAGAAGATTTGGATCGAGGTGCCTTCCCTTTCCCTTTCTTAGCTTTGCTCGCTAAAGCTAGATTTTCTTCACCATCTTGTTTTGATGAAGATCTAACCCTGGTGCTTTGCCTTATCTCCTCCTACATTAGGTCTGACCAAAGTCGTTCCCAATCTGGTAGTTTCTCTCTTCCATTAACCGAGTCCTGGTAACTATGCCAACTCTTAGGAAGACCGAGGAGTGCTAGACTCACCATGTCGTCATCAGCAGTCACAACCCTTGCACTTGCAAGCTCATCCCTACAGGTAGTGAGCTTGTTCAGGAACGTAGAGATTATGTCGCCCTTTTCACACTTGATCTTTCAAAGTTTGTCTTTCAGCGCCAACTTCCTCTGATTGTTGTTATTATGATAAAGATCTTTCAATGTTTTCCACATCGAAAACGGAGTCTCCTTCCCATGGAGGCTCGATACAATGTGATCTCGAACTCCCTCCAGGAGTATTCTCCTTGCTCTAGCCACACATCTTTTTCCATTCCGCCAGTTGAGTAGCATCAGTTGGCTTTTGGACTTCTTGATCAATGAAGTCCTTGAGACCGTTATCTTCCAATACTGCCTCCATGCAATCCTTCTAGGCTATATAATTCGAACTGCCATCAAGGGCATATTCGTGTCTTTAACCATTGAACGCCATAGGTGAAATAGATGTGATAAGAACTCAATTCAATATTCAGAAACCAAACTTCGTAATTCTCCTACTTGTATACTATTCTTCCTTGATCACCTTTGCTCTAATACCATGTAGAATTTTCACCTATAGATCAACTGATATATGCAATGTCATAAAGCATAATATTAGTTCTACTTCTACCATAAACTTTGCGGAAGCTTAAACAGATATGAGCATCATCAAGCATGAACAGATATAACTGAGAATGAGAAGTAATCAACCATAACACATAAGATATATCACTAGGGAAAGCACCAGCCTAAAACCCCAACTTTGTATTATCATACAAGTGGAAATCTTGTTCAAGTTACAAAAAGAATCAACTCTCAAGCTATCCCGATCTCTTTGTAATCAAACAATACAGCTCACGGACTGAATAGATATAGAATATATTCTCCTCAAGCACTCCAAGCCTCCTATTTCCTTGCGCAATTTTGATTGGGATCCAATGATATCACATGTGTGAATTGGCCTCATCACACTCACTGTAAGTCTAGGTCCAACTGCGCAATCATCAAGGAATAATATTCCTTCTGCATGCAAGGAATATTCACCAAGGAATATCCTTGCAACTAATATTACATTGTCCCTCCATCTGATCTCATTTGGGTCTCTGACTGGACTGACATGCATGAGTTATCCATGAGTGAATACTCAGTTATTTGAAATACAGTAGTTACATGCATGCAAGCATTAACTAACTGAACCCTCATTAATTTAACAAACTGTTAAATTAATCTAACTGGACTTGACTCAGTTAAACTGAGCCAACTGATTACAACTCAACCTTATCTCTTTAACTGATGGATAAATTCCTCAATCAAAGGAGAAACTGTTGCATGTCCTCACATGGACTTCAAGTTTGATTTTCCTTAACCAATTAACTCAAGATGAATTAATTAATTAATTTTCAAACTGTTGTTAATATCAAATTCGAATTTTACTTCCTATGTTTAGTCCAGGGATTGACTAAAATAAGAAGGGTTCCGAAATGCTATTTTTAGAAAAGCTATTTTTAGCACTTTCACTTTTCACCCATTATTGCTAAGATCACCAATGGTTGAACTGCTATTTATAGCAGTGTTATTTTTAGCATTTTCTATTTTTATCATTTCTTGTTGCACATTTCAACAGGTGCACGAAGTAAAGGAAGAAATATGAGCATATCATTTGTCTTAGCAAGCATGATGGAAGAAGGGAACTGTAAGGACCCTTGGATCCTTGGGCACTCTAATAGATTCATTATATAATTGTGTGATTGTGGATGTCTGGAAGAGTTAATAATAACATATGGAAGAATTCATGAACCTGACCTCTTAATAAGCTTGTTGGTTCAGTTGTAGCATGATGGACCTCATCTTGAAAATGAGAAGCAAGTCTAGATGACTAGTTGAGATATGTTATGTTTAATACTTTGATGAAGATTGAAGGAAAGACCTTGATAAAGACATAATATATTGGGTTATTTTCGATCCTATTATATGAATAATATTTGATTTAAGAAGGATATGATGAATCCATTGGGCAATTGCTTCCTTATTACTTAGTCTAAGGAGTTGATGTACTCCACAAGGACATATATGATAGTAGGTTTCATATGGTTTGATAATCATGTTCAAGAGGGAGCCATGTTAGAGTTTGATGATGATTAGTTAGTAAAAAAGGACCATCATAGAAAGGTAATGTTAATTTGATGTTCATTTTTATTTTTGAACTCATATGGTTGAGATGAATGAGGGTCACTGAAAGAGGGTTATAGAAAGTCACCTACAACCAATACTCATGTGATTGGATTGAAGATCTAGAAAGAAGCATGACTTGAAAGAGGTAGCTCTATGAAGGATAACCATATGTGAACTAAAATATCACCTTTCGAGGAAGAAAAAAATGACATGACTTTTGGTTCAACATTATGGAGATACGATCCAACAAAGTCTGTGGAAGGATGAATGAATTTTGTAGAATCTAGCAAAGGAGGAAAATATGTGTTTGCGAAGCTCACACGTGTGGATCTGTTGGAGGAACTAGGGTTTCCTAGACACCGTTTTGCAGAGAATTGATCTGGGGTCTCTGGATAACTCATCATTTGGAAGTTTTTGTCTTGGGTCAAGGTTATGGTATTGGAAGTCTTCATTGAACAAATTCTATAAGAAGAGATTTTATGGGTTTTCCTCTCTAGCAGAGGTTTTGGCCTTGGCTAACAATATAAATATGGTGTTCTTGTATGGACATTGTGATATTCTTATTGGAATTTGTCTTGATTATGAAGATAACTACATAATGATATAAATCACAAGAAAATTTCAAGGATAAAATAAAATGTCATTAAACTTATTTTAAATTTTCCTTGTATTACCATCTTATGTTTAGGGTTTTGAATCATAAAGATTCTTGTTAGGAAGACCAATCACTAGATTTAATCTAGAATTGTGATTTGTTCATTTTTTTTGAAACCATAACCTTTAGGGTTCACTATAAATCCCTAAATTTTGATGCTAAGGGTATGTTATCATGCACTAAACTAGGAATAACAATTGTAAGTCTTAGTGAAGGACATGAGGAGAGAATGACGTCTAGAGGATTGGGTAAGCATTTGAGACCGATACTCCTTGAGGATTATAAATCCAAGATACGTAATATTCTCGTGACTGACACTCTTTAAGGATATGAAAGGGTATATAAGACAAGATTGGTTGAAGAGGATCAATGTTCTTTGAGAATTGGTAATCCAAGATAAGAATAGCCCTAAAGGGACATACCTAGTGAACATTCGAGTGGGGTATGTGCCTTGAGAGGTAGTGTAAAAAGAGATTTATTTTGTGTAAAAAGTGTCTTAGAGTCTGTTGAAGGCTTGGAATTCTATGCCTACAACACTATGAGGGAGACCACCCAATCCGAATTAGGCCACATGACATAGCAACACATCTTTTACTCCTCACACTAAGCATACTATAACAAAATTTGTAAATAAATGTTAGAAAGATGTGATTTTAAGTTGGAGGATGGCATTGTGACCTTTATGATATACCTATTGATGAGCCTCATCAATACCATCACACAAATACTAATAAATTATCATATCATGACAATTTAAGTATGTGGTTTCTTATTGTGAATGAAGTTAAGTGCTACATCCTGATACTTGCTCAATAATCAAAATATTTGAAGAATATATGGATAAATGTGGTAAAACAAGAAAATAGTGAATTGATTCAATAAGTTGGCATTCTCGACTTCCAATTGTGGAGTTTGGGATATTTATGGAATGCATTACACAAGTAGTTGTATATCAAGTCCAGTTGATGTGATCACTTTTAGTTATCAAATTGTAGATTTGGAAAGATTATAAAATGTGGGAAAGAGTTCACTCACATTCTATTGATTGTTTTTTCAAAGTATCATATATGTAATTGTATTGTACTCTTACTTTTCTTTAATGTAAACTAGGATCAACTTCTAACTTGGAATGAATCCATCAATTCGATGATGAAGGTCTATGCACTCAAGCTAGACCTTAGCACCAATCCTACTAATAGTTTATATCTTTAGCCTTCAAATAGAATGAGTTTCAATTATATCTATATCAATATCCTATACACGATACTCAACAGACAATGTTCATTCGAATAGCATAACAAATGATTACATAAACTTAAATAAAAATGCAATATGAAATAATTTCCATTAATGATTTCAGATAATAAATAAAATGCTACAATGACACAATAAACGATGTCGATTTCAATAATAAACTCATATAAGTTTTTAGAATCAATATAATAATGACTCCAACAAAATAATTTCAATTTAAAGTGTAATTGTTAAATGCAACAAATTTATATAGTATACCATGTGAATCAACCAAATGAGTATTAGGCTATACATCATATATTTCATTAACTCGCAATTAACTCTTATATAGTATTGAAACCACTATACACCCAATTAGTTACAATATTGTTAGACACAACACATTACATAATAAAAACTTTGAAAAACAATGTTGTTAATTAACAACTATACTATGCAAATTCTAGAAGAGACCAAATTATTGAATCAATTACACAATACCATAAATAACTTAAACTAATCAAATTTATGTATTATGATCAAGAAACATATTGTGGTTTACTAAACTTTATAGACTTTGGCATCAGTCTATTTGGCTCATTTCCATCCTTTCGACACAACATATAAGTAATTTAAAGATTCGCCTTGTTTCTATTCCATGGGTGCAATATGTCATTGATTTATAGACATGGGAAATGGGTCCATTCGATTTATTTTAATTCCATACAACCTTTATAAAGAATTCATCATACAACCATAACATAAGATCTCATAAATTATTAATTAAAAGAGGTTCATGTATAAACTTTCCCAAAAGAAATGCATTACAATAACCACTTGAAAGATGTGTGTGTATAACATGGACATTTAACAATAAACCATAACAATACTTTGACATATCATAAGTACATAATTTTTAATACATAATTAGACTCTACAAGAACTGCCATGGAATGCTTCTTGATCTTTTGAGATTTGAATTGAAATATTGAATTCCACTTGCATCTATTTTGTTGATATTTAGGTAGTTTGTTGATTGACCACCCTACCAATTCCAAAGGGTGCTCTCCTTCCCCAATGTGATAAGCTTATATGGAAATTACCAATATAGAAAAATGGGAGAAGATTAAAGCTTCTAAGTTTGAGAGTAAGTCCTCGGCTCTTGAATACTCTTCAATAGACTGAACTCTTCAACAAACACCAATAGAAAGTTAAGTGTTATGACATCGATAAAGCATTAGGGTGCAAAAGTATGTGAGCCCTCTAGCTCAAGCTCTTGTTATATAAGCTTTGTGGCTCATATATTTTTACACCCTAATGCTCATATACTTGTATAATCAAAAGTCATGTTAGACAAATAAAAAAAATGATCATTTAGATCTTTAATCACTGACTTGTGAGGCCCAAATTCAATTTTTTTCTAGTTTGACTAGTTTGGTGCATGCAAAAAAAAAACATACTTGCA
Organism: Pinus taeda; assembly: GCA_000404065.3. Classification (NCBI taxonomy): domain Eukaryota; kingdom Viridiplantae; phylum Streptophyta; class Pinopsida; order Pinales; family Pinaceae; genus Pinus; species Pinus taeda. The sequence continues at coordinate 45,160 of APFE031243894.1, forward strand.
CTAAGACTTAGAACATGATAAACATTAATGATATAGCCATTTTCAAAGATAATATCACCTATTCTAATTACATTTAGTATAGAATTATTCATGACATAAATTGTTTTATCACGATTTTTTCTTTTGTCAAGAATCTTCAAGAAACAAACATCACAAGCCCTGTGATGAGACACATCCATATCAACAATCCAACCATATTTTGTGATGTTATTAATAGCCAAAATAACTAGGGTGGCAAAAAAAAGAAAGGAAGTAATATGCCATCATATTTTTTGAATTTGTTTTGATTTTTCAAATCACACCTATACTCAAAGCAATGGTTTGAGTCATTTTCAATAGAACTTGCCATAATGGTGAAAACTCTTTTTAAAAATGTTTGCTTAGATTTTCAATAGACTCTTCACAATAATCATAACTTTTTGAAGCATGTATTTTGATTTTCAACATGTTCACTTTCAATTTTATCTTTATTACACTTCCATAATAGTTAAAATTCCTTTTAAAAATAATTACAACCCCATTCCATAATAGTTAAAATTCCTTTTAAAAATAATTACAACCCCATGCATTTCACCTTAGGTTCTTGTGAATATTTTAATTTTGAATAACATTTGCTTTTAAAAATCCTTAACTTTTGCCACGTGTGCATGTTCAATAAAGATTAGCTTATTCATATGTTTTAAGTTCACTTAATAACAAGAAAAACAACAAAAGTAATAGTGTATATTTTTCAATGTTAAGGAAGATATTGCACATGACAAACATAGAGTTAAAACCATCATAAATCTAAAGCAAAACTTATAAGCAAGAATAATGTTGTTTTTTTTGTTTTTTGTTTTCTAATTTGTATAAATGTTTTAGTATATATTATTTCATCATATTAGGTTAAGCATTACATGAAAAATCAATAATGAATGTAAAAATATTATATATTTTTGGTAAGACTTGTAAGATGAAATTAATTGGTGTATTCTTGTATAGCTTAACATATTGATCTCTAGTTTAAAAATTTGGAACCTTCAATACATGAATCTCATTCTTAATTATTAGAATGATTTACCTACATGACATGTCAAAAATTTATTTCCAATGTCAAGTGTTTTAATTATTAAAATAATACATCGTAATAAACAAATCCTACCTAAGCTAAATCTATGCATGTAAAAATTTATAATGGAATGAAAATAACAATATTACTTTTTAGGGGGCACCACAAAGTATAATATATAAGTTTTGGGGATGTTTCAATGTAATACATCACAAAATTATTCAACTATTATTAAATTTTAATCATCCATATCTAAAGACTTAGAATATTAACATCCTACAAGTAGGCACAACTATAATCTCATGGTGCATAATGTGATAATAATTTTACCATTTGATATGTCTTTTAGTATTGCCTATAAATCCATTGCTTATTATTAGTTGCATGTTAAAGGCGACAACTACCTTGGTGCAGCGCATGGCTATGTGATAAGGTTCATCAACCACATTTATAAATTTCACAATCAAGTTCAAGAACCAGCATTAGAGAAATTAAGATAATCCTAAAGCTAAATGTGATCAACACTACAAAAGTCACCAAGTTAATGTACGATACAAAGATCAATTCACTCAAAAATCTCTTATACATGATCATCATGTGTATTGTATATGACTCATTAGAGATAGATTTACCAACATGTATGAGAATCTATTTAGTGTTCGAGATAGAAAGTGTGAATCTTTACAAACCATTGATGTTGGGAGATGATAAGAAGTCTATCATGCCACTTCATGAAGAACATGTTTTTGATGTTGGTGCAAATTTAAAAAAGGATGTAATTTTACAATGTAAAGACACTGGGGACCGTATATGGAATGATAAAACTTTGTCAAATCAAGCTAAATGGAAAATATCCTCATGACATAAGTTTTCTTATCATGATTTTGCCTTCTATTTAGACTCTTCAAGAAAGAAACATCATGAACCATGCAAATAGACAGATCTTGATTAATAATCCATCCATTTTTTGTGATATATTAGTAGTCAAAGTAACTTAGGTGGCAAACAAAATAAAGTTTTGATAAGTTTTCATGTCTTTTGGACTTATTTTGATTTTCCAAGTCACGCGTGCTCAAAACAACGATTTTCATTGTTATTAGACTCACCACAATAGTTGCAACTCTCCTTAAAAAGGTTGACTGTGGTTTTGATTTTCAATGGTTTTACTACAATAGTCATGACTTCTTTAAACATGTTCATTTTGACTCTTGACTTTATTACACGTCCATAATAGCTACAAATCCTTTTAGAAATACTCATTTCTCCTTGGTTTGTTGCGAATCTTGAAATTTGGAAACTAGGTGCATTTAAAATTTCTTATACTTTTCCTCGTATAATTTTTTCAATAAAGATAAGATTATTCATAGGTCTTAACTTGTCTAACTCAATTTCAAGAAAATCACAAAATTTTAACAATATATATTTTTTAGTCTCAGATAAGGTATTGCACATTTTAAATTTAGAGATAAAAACATCATAAACCGAAGGTAAAACTTACAAAACGAGAATGATGTTATTTGTGTAATTTGCATAATTGTTCCACCATACATTATTTTGTAGTATTTGGTAAAGTATTACATGAAAAGAAAATCAAAGTAAAATATCGTACTCACTTGATAAACTTGCAAGAGGAAATTAATCAATGTATTCTAATCTAGCTTGACATATTGATCTCTAGCTCCAACATTTTGAACCTTCATCATTGAGTTTTCAATTATACCACTTATTATAATCAAAGTCATTAGGTTTTAATTTGTGGAGTTCCTTGTTTATTTTAAGAATATGAACATCACTCATTGATTTTTTAAAACTATATGAAATAAGCCCCCTTTATACTAAAAATAAACCTTGTCCTAAACCTTGTCCTCGATGGGTATCGTGATATATCTACATGACCCACATTAAAATTCTAATTCCAACATCAAGTGTTTCAATTATTAAAATGTTTTTTCATAATAAATAAGTGCCACTCAAGCCAAATCTTTGTGTGCCAAAATTATAGTGGAATGAAGTAACAATGTTACTAATTTGTGGTTTGAAGGGGGCACTACACAATCTAATATATAAGTTGGGATGATTAGGCATCTGTAAATCACATTATTATTCAACTTTTGCAAAATACCAATCATTGACGTCAACATACTTGGGATATTAACATCCTACAAGTGGGGTACAACTATAATGTCACAATGCATAATGCAATAGAACTTCTCCATTTGATACTTGCCTTTGATTATTTCTTAGAAATCCACCACTTATTTTGTGTTACATTCTCAACACAACAACCACTTTGTTACAACACATAGTTATGTAACAAATTTCATCAATCACGTCTATAAAGTTCTCAATCAAGTTCAAGAACATGTATTGGAAGAGTCAATATAAGCACAAAGCCAAACATGATCAATATTAAAAAAATCATCAACTTCACGTAAGTGAGAAAGACTGGGCGTGTCTTCTAAAACATGATTTCATGAGAAAAACGAAAGGTTCAATTCACTCAAATATGTCAAATACATGATCATAGTACCTATTAGATATAACTTATTCAAGTTAGATTTACCAACATGTATGGGAACCTATTTAGTGTTTGATACTTAGTGTGCGAAGCTCCACAAGCCATTTATGTTGGGATATGTCAACAAGTCTATCATGTCACTTCTTGAATAACTTGCTTTGGATTTTGGTGCAAAGTTAGAAAATGATGCAATTCTATAATGCAAATATGGGGAGACAATACCTAGAATGAACAAAATTTATCAGATAAGGCTAAATGGAAATTTTGCCATGCCTCAAATGTAAGGTATAAACCTTTACAATAAATCAATGCATACATATATTCCTTTATAAATAGAGAATTAATAATATCAATCATGTAGACTACTCAAAGATTTTACCTTAGAAACCCTTAACTAGGAAACCTACAAACATTTAGAGTCACACCTTTAACTCTAATTATTTTAACTTCACCATTTGTAATATAATATGTAGGATCCAATGGCATCTAAAACCCTATTCCATTGACCTAGGCTAGATTACAACATTAATTCCTTAATTGAAATTAGAAAACCATGGGTCATAGAACTATGTGTTGAAAACCATAAAAAATGGACACAAAAAACTGCAAACCCTCGATAGATATTACGGAATACTACCCCCTTTATAACATGACCAGAGAGCATATTTGACTTAAAACCAATCGATGTCGATTGATTTCGGTTAGAAGCTTAGAGGATGAAGTAAGGCTAGTGCAATAATGTTGCTCTTACAGTGTTGTGAGTTCATCATTATTGCGACATCGCCTTGCTCTTAGTGTGTTGTAACACCATTAATGTTACAGTGTCATGACTTCACCATTACTACAACACCACCTTATTATTACAATGCTACAACACCATTGATATTACAGTGCTATGACTTCATTGTTGTTGTGGCACTACCTTGTTACTACATTATTATGACATTTTTATTATTACAGTGTCAAGACTTCATTATTGCTACGAAATTTCCCTAATGTTATAATGTTGTGACTTGGCCACAATACTATAGATCATGACTTGCAGTGATTCCACATCTCTCAAGGGATTTCATGGTGAATCAAGGGGGCCACTTGTGCGAGCAAATAATGATTATCTAGGGAACTAAACAAGGAAATAATTACCAATATCTAGGAAGTCAAACCATTGTGATTATTTAATGTGTGAAGGAATGATGACTGGACTAGGAAACAACTAAGGAAATCAAACCAATATGACTATTCCAATCGTCATTTAAGAGAAAGTTACAGAGAACGAGGAGAGAGAGAAAGGGGATGAAGTAGCGTGAAAAAAGTGGGGAAAGAGCTAAAGAAGCTGGAAGTGGAAAAGAATAAGATTCTATGAATCTAGAAAAAGGAGGTTGGAATAGAAAATAAGAGGAATAACTAGATGCATTTGGTGATGAAACAAATTGTATGTGTACAAAATCTTAGTGAAAAGTAGGACTATACATCAACTGTATGAACAATTTGATGCATATGTGAATAAGAATGAAAATATTCTATTGTCTCTTATCTTGTCTCTTGTAAATTTCTCAATTTCCTCATTGTATCTATTAGTCTTTATTTTTTGTTAACACTAGCAGACAAATAGTTATGCACTTTGTGGGTGGAGAATAGGTTCCCATGGTAGTTGTGTGTAGGATTCTATGGTCCGCTATGTCAAGTGATATCAAAGAACCTCGTTCCTATTGATTAACATGATTTACCTACATGACAAATCAAAAGTTTATTTATGATCTCAAGTGTTTTAATTATTAAAATAATACATCATGCTAAATAAATTCCACCTAATCTAAATCTTTACATGTAAAATTTATAATGGAGTGAAAATAACTATTGTATTGTTTAGGGGGCACAACAAAGTATAATATATAAGTTTTTTGGATGCTTCAACGTAAGACATCACAACATTATTTAACTATTTCTAAATTTCAATCATCCATGTCTGAAGGTTGAATAATAACATCCTACAAAAAGGCACAACTAAAATCTCACAGTGCGTAATCTGATAGTAACTTTACCATTTAATATGCCTTTTATTCTTACCTAGAGATCCAATCCTTATTATTAGTTGCATGCCCAAGATGACAACTACTTTGGTGTAGCGCATGGCTATGTGATAAGGTTCATCAACCATATTTATAAAGTTCACAATCAAGTTCAAGAACATGTATTAGAGTAGTTAATATAAACCTAACTAAAAATGATCAACACTACAAAAATAGCCAATTTCATGTAGGAGACAGAAACCTATCCTTGTCTTTGGAAAGGGTGCTTCCGTTAATAGAACTAAAGCTCAATTCACTCAAATATGTCCTATATATTATCATCATGCACATTGGGTATAACTCATTCGAGTTAGATTTACCAACACGTACGAGAATTTATTTAGTGTTCAATATAGAATGTGTGAAGCTTTACAAACCATTAATGTTGGGAGATTGCAATAAGTCTACCGTGCCACTTCATGAAGAACATGTTTTTGATGTTGGTGCAGAGTTAAAAAAAGATACAATTTTACAATGTAAAGACAGGGGGAACCATATATGGAATGACAAAACTTTGTCAAATCAAGCTAAACAAAAAATCTCCTCATGACATAAGTTTTCTTATCATGATTTTGTTTTATATTGAGACTCTTCAAGAAAGAAACATTATAAATCATGTGAAAAGACACACCTGAATTGATAATCCATCCATTTTTTGTGATGTTATTAGTAGTCAAAGCAACATAGGTAGCAAACAAAACGAAAAAGTTGATAAGTAGTCACATTTTTTGGATTTGTTTTGATTTTCCAAGTCACACGTGTGCTCAAAACAATGGTTTTCATTTTTATTAGACATGCCATAATAATTGGAACTCTTTTTAGAAAGGTTGACTTCAGTTTTTATTTTCAATAGATTTACTACAATATTCATGGCTCCTTTAAACATGTTCATTTTGACTTACACCTTTGTTACACTTCCATAATAGCTAAAACTACTTTTAGAAATATTTATATTTCCTTAGTTTGTGAATCTTAAAATTTGGAAACTAGGTGCATTTAAAATTTATTATCCTTTGCCTTGTGTGCATTTCTTAAGAAAGAACCTTATTCATATGTCTTAAGTTGACTAGCTAAATTGCAACAAAATCACAAAATTTTAACAGTGTGTTTTTTTTTCATCTCAGAGAAGGTATTGCACATGATAAATTTAGAGATAAAAACATCATAAACTAAGGTAAAACTTACAAAACAAGAATGATGTTCTTTTTGTAATATGCACAATTGTTCTAGTCTACATTATTTCGTAGTATTTGGTAAATTTTCACATGAAAAGAAAGCCAAAGTAAAATATCACTCTTTTGATAAACTTGTAAGATGAAATTAATCATTGTATTCTTATCTAGCTCAACATATTGATCTCTAGCTCCAACATTTTGAACCTTCATCATTGAATTTTCCATCATACTCCTTACTATGGTAAAAGTCATTAGGTTTTAATTTGTTGAGTTCCTTGTTGATTTTAACAATACTAACATCACTCATTGCCTTTTAAAAACTATATGAAATAAGCTCCCTTTATATTAAAATTAAACAACATCCTCAATGGTTAGTATGATGTACCTACATGGCCCACATTAAAAATCTAATTCCAACATCAAGTGTTTCAATTATTAAAATATTTTGTCATAACAAATAAATGCCACTTAAGATAAATATTTATGTGCCAAAATTAACATGTGGTTTGAATGGGGCGCCACACAATCTAATATATAAGCTGGGATGATTATGTATAAGCAAATCACATTATTATTCAACTTTTGCAAAATTTCAATCATTGAAATCAAAATACTTGGGTTATTAACATCCTATAAGTGGGGTACAACTATAATGTCATAATGCATAATGTGATAGAAACTTCACCAATTGATACTTGCCTTCAATTCTTTCCTATAAATCCACCACATATTCTTAGTTACATTCTCAAGGCAACAACCACTTTGTGACAACACATGGCTATGAAATAAAGTTCATCAACCACATCTATAAAGTCCTTAGTCAAGTTCAAGAACATGCGTTGGAAGAGTTAGTATAAGCACACAACCAAACATGATTAATGTTGAAAAAATCATCAATTCACGTAAGAGAGAAAGACTAGGCATGTCTTTAGAAAGTATGATTTCATGAGAAAACTAAAGGTTAATTTCACTCAAACATGTCCAATACAATATCATCATGCATATTAGATATCAATCATTCAAGTTAGATTTACCAACGTGTATGAGAACCTATTTAGTGTTTGATAAATAATGTGAAAAGCTCCACAAACCAGTTATGTTGGGAGATGACAATAAGTCTATCATGTCACTTCTTGAAGAACTTGTTTTGGATGTTGGTGCAAGTTTAAAAATGATACAATTTTATGATGCAAGGATTGGGATACAATACCTAGAATGAACAAACTTCATGAAATTGGGCTAAATGGATAATACACCATGCCACAAATGTAAATTAGAAACCTTTGCAATAAAGCAATGCATACATATATTTATTTATAAATAGAAAAGGAAAAAATATTAATCACATAGAATACTTGGATATTTTACCTTGGAAACCCTTAACCAGGAAAATTAACAAATGTTCAGAGCCACACCTCTAACTCTAATTATTTGTAACTTTATTGTTTGCAATATAATATGTAGGATCTAATGGAATCTGAAACCTCATTACATTGACCTGGACTAGATTAAAACATTAATTCCTTAATCAAAATTAGAAAACCATGGGTTGTAGAACTATGTGTTGAAAACCATAAAAATGAACACAAAAAACTGCAAACCCCCCACAGATATGAGGGGATATTGCCCCATTTTTAACATGATCGAGGAGCATCTTTCATGTAAAATCAATCAACATTGATTGATTTCGGTTAGTAGCTTAAAGGATGAAATAAGACTAATGTGACATTGTTGCTCTTATAGTGTTGTGACTTCACCATTACTATGACATTGCCTTGCTCTTACAGTGTTGTGACACCATTAATGTTACAGTTCCGTGACTTTGCCATTGCTACAACAACACCTTGTTATTACAGTGTTTCAACACCGTTTTTATTATTGTGTTAAAATTTCATTGTTTTTCTGACACTACCTTGCTTCTACATTATTATGAAATCGTTGTCATTACAGTGTGAAGACTTCATTGTTGCTATGAAATTTCCCTACTATTATAATGTTGTGACTTTGCTACAATGCTATAGATCGTGAATTGTAGTGATTCCACGTCTCCCAGGGGATTTCATGGTGAATCAGTGGGCCACTTATGTGAGGAAATAATGATTAACTAGGGAACTGAACAAGGAAATATAAACTAATAGTTGGGGATTCAAACCACTGTGACTATTTAGGGTGTGAAGGAATGATGATTGGATTAGGAAGCAAATAAGGAAATTGAACCACTATGATTGTTCAAACCGCAATTTAAGAGCAAGAAGCAAATAAGGAGCAAAGAGAGAAAGGTGTTGAAGTTATTGAAAAAAGGTAGGGAAAGAGTTAGAGAAGTTGGAATTGGAAAAGAAGAAGAGCCCGTGAATCTAGAAAAATGAAGGTTGGATTAAAAAAAAAGAATGGTGATGAAACAAATGGCGTGTGTACAAAGTCTTAGGACATGATAGGATTATACATTAATTGTATGAACAATTTGATGTGTATGTGAAAAATAAATGAAAATTATCTATTGTCTCTTATCTTGTCTCCTATAAATTTCTCAATTTCCTCATTGTATCCGTGAATCTTTAATTTATATTAACACTAGCAAACAAAACATTATGCACTCTATGTTTGGAGAGTAATTTCCTGTAGTAGTTGTGTGTAGGATTCTATTGTCCCTTATCTCAGGTGATATCAAAGAATATTTAAGCTCTTAAGATTGGTTCCTTGTTAGTGTTTCTATGGTGGGTGCTTCTAGTTGGACATAAGAGGGGTTGTTCAACATAAATGCTAGAGAGATTTGTAAGAAGAAAAGTTAGAATAAGGCATATGAATGCTATTCAAGTTGAGGGCCATAATAAAAATTGTAGGAATGTCGCCATGTAGAGAAGAAGCAACATAAGAAGGTGCCAAAAGCTAAACAATGGATGAATCAAGGATAATAAAAAATCTGAAAAACAGATGACTTGGGAATGTTGAAACGGAATCATAGTAGGAATATGAGATTGAAGAAGAGAGAATAATTGAGGAAGTGGATCCATTAGTATGCTTGATATACTTTATGTAAAACAAAGGTGGCGCAAATATGGAAACTTCATTTTATGATGATAGTTTAAAGGCTATGACCATCATTGATTAGATAGGGGTGCTCGAGGTATACTTTGAGTATGAGAATGTTCAGGATCCCAATCATGTTTGGTTTGACACAACAAAGTTAAAGGGGCATTCTGCACTTTGGGGACATATGTTATAGAAGGTGATCTGGCATGTATGATTATATTATTCATCATCCATCTTGATGATTTCAAGGTGGAAAAAGCAAAGAAATCGGCTTACAGGAGCATTTTTAGTGGCATGACCCTATTTAGAGAATTGGTGTTAAAGACCTTTTAGGGCAAGTTTTTGTTGAGTGTGTATTGTATTCTTTGCATGACTATTTCCATGTGTTATACAAATGTGAAATGCACAACATCAAAGTTTTTGTATTTGTTTTTGGTGATTTTTGGTACACAGTTTTGTGTTGGAGGTGATATTGTGGTGCATGGTGGTTTTGTCGTTTTGGTTAAGGAACTATTGTCGTATTCTAATCTAGGTTAGATGGATTGGTGGTTCATGGATGTCATGCGATATATATTGTATTGTAATATTATATAGAAGAATATATTGAAAAAAAAAATAAAATAAAAAATAAAAACTTGTTTGTTTTCCATGTTTTGGGTTTCTAGGGTAAATTCTCTATGTTTATGTGTGTGTTTCTCATTGCTTATTTTATGTTTTTATTAAGGACCTATTTGCAACAATTAATTGTGCAAGGTTAAAACCTAAATTTGTTATCAAAGTCAAGTTTGGCTTAAATGGGATTCCTTTGTATCTAAGAGGTTTGGCTTGTTCAAGTGGTAGACCCTATTATAGTAGGAGATCTATAGAAGTGACTCTCGTGGCGAAAAGGAAATAGTGAGAAATTCAAAGATAGAGATCGAGAAATTCAAAAATGAAGGTTGGAACAAAAAATGAAGAAGAATAACTAGGTGCATCTGGTGATGAAACAAATGGTGTGTGTACAAGTTTTCAGCATAGAATAGGACTATACACTAATTGTATGAAAAATTTGACGTGTATCTGAAAAAGAAATGAAAATTTGTTATCTCTTATCTTTTCTCTTGTGAATTTCTCAATTTCCTCATTATATTTGTGAGTCTTTAATTTATGTTAACACTAGCAGACAAAACACTATGTGCTCTATGGGTGGAGAGTAGGTCCTTGTAGTAGTTATGTGCAGGATTATATGGTCCCCCATTTCAAGTGATATCAAATAATATTTAAGCTCTAAAGATTGGTTCCTTGTTAGTGTTTCTATGGTGGGTGGTTCTAGTTAGACTTAAGAGGGGTTGCTCAACATACTTCTAGAGAGAAAGTTGTGAAAATCAAAGTTTTAATAAGGCCTATGAATGTTAGTCAAGATGAGGGCCACTAGAAAGATTGTAGAAATTCCACCATGTAGAGAAGGAGCAACATAAGAAGGTGACAAACCAAAAAATGGAGGAATTAAGAAGGAGAATAGAATATCTAGAAAACATAAGACTTGGGAATGCTAAAGCAAACTCAAAGTTAGAAGATGAGATTGAAGAATAGAGTATCACTGAGTACAATAATGTCCAAGATCCCAATCATGTTTAGTTTGGCACAACAAAGTTAAAGAGGCATGCTGATCTTTGGTGTAATATGTTATAAAATTTGATATGGATTGGATCATTATATTATTCATCAACCATATTGATGATTTTTGGGTGGAAAAACAGAGAAATTGATTTACAAGAGCAGTTTTACTAGCATGACCCTATTTGGAGAATTGGTGTTAGAGACCTTTTGGGGCAAGTTTTTGTGGGGTAAGTGTTGTATTTTAACCCCATGTGTTGTACAAATGTGCAATGCACAACTTAGATTTTTTTGCATTTGTTTTTGGGTGATTTTCAGTACACAGTTTCTTGCTAGAGGTGATTTTGTGGTGCATGGTGGTTTTGTCATTTTGGTTAAGGAACTATGATTATATTCTAATCCACAGTAAATGGACTAGTGGTTGATGGATGTTGTGGGAGATTATATATATATATATATAGAATATATATATAATAATATATATTATATAATAATAATAAATAAAAAAATTATAAATAAATAAATAAATAAAAAATTTCTTGTGGGTTTTCCAAGTTTTGGGTGTTTAAGATAAACTATTTATGTTTATGTGTGTGTTTCTCGTTGCATCTTTTCTGCTTTATTAAGAATCTATTTGCAACAATTAATTGTACAAGGTTAAAACCTAAATTTGATATCAGAGTTGAGTCTGGCTTCAAGGTGATGCTTTTGTGGCTTAAGGGGTTTGGCTCATTCTTGTGGTAGACCCCATCATACTAGGAGATCTATGGAAGTGACTCTTGTGGTGAAAAGTAAATGGTGAGAAATTCAAAGATAGAGATCGAGAAATTCAATGGGTGGAGTTTTAAGTTGTGGAAGCTCAAAAATGGAAGATTTGTTAGTGGACATAGATCGATGTATCATTGTGGATGTAGGTACTACATCAACATGGATGTCAACAAAATACTAGACTAAGTTGGATCGAAAGGCGAAGAGTGAAATATGATTGTGTATCTCATATTTAGTATTACATAACATTTTGGAGGAAGCTACAACAAGGCTTTCTGGACAACTTTAGAGGATTTCTATCAATCTAAGTCCCTCATGAACAAATTGTTCTTGCGAAAGAAGTTGTATAATCCAAGGATGAAGGATAGAGATTCAATGATAGAGCATTTGAACGCCTTGAATATTGTGGTAAGTTAGTTATTATTTGTTGATATGAATATTTCAGATGAAGATATGTACATTAGTTTGTTATGTTCTCTACGAAATCCATGGGATAGTTTTGTTGTTGCATAGGTAGTATGAAAACCACTTTAAAGTTCGATGAAATAGTTTTATCCTTGTTATTGGAGGAGACGATACAAAAAAAACATGGAAAACCAAAACAAAGATGCCTTGTATGTAAGTGGACGTTCCTAGAATAGAAAGAAAAAAAAAAAAGTCCATAAGTGGGAGATATAAATCTAGGGGAAGATCTAGATCTTCAGGAAAGTTCACAAAGGTATGTTGGAGATGTGGAAAAGAAGTGCATGACAAGAAAGAGTGTAGATCTAAAATTCTTGAGAAAGCGAAAGGATCTTATGCAGCTTCGGTAGAAGCAATAACCTACTTAGATGAATGAGCGTATGTGTACTTGGATTTTTCAAGTACACATTTAGATAATGAGGCATGATTGATGGACTCAAGTGCATCATTTCATATGACTCCTCACACAGAGTGTTTTTGTGAGTACGAAATATTTGATGATGGTGATGTTTCCTTAGGAGATGAACCGACATCTAGAATCATTGGAAAAGGAAAAATCAAGTTGAACCTCATGGGTGGAAGGACTAAAACACTTTATGGTGTTCTGCACATCTGAAGATTAGATAGAAATTTGATTTCTATAAGCAATATGAGCGATGTGGGTTTAAAAGAAATGTTTGAAAATGATACTTGTAGAATGGTTCAAGGAGCAATGGTATTGCTAAAGGGATTTCACACTGGAAATCTATATAAGTTGTTGGGGAGCACTATCAGTGATGGGTGAAATAGCTCCATTGTTCCTAAGTGTAGAGTAGAATAAGTAAAAACTCTTGCATCCTCTAGAGAAAATATTATGATGTGGCATCAAAGGCTAGGAAATATCGAAGAGAAGGGTCTCCGAGTACCACATGATAATGCTATGGTAGAAGGTATGTCTAATTGCTCTTTGGATTTTTATTTTTGTGAACATTGTTTCTATGGGAAGAATATTTTGGTAAGACTTTTCTTTGGTTCTATCAGGTCATAGGGAATATTATAGTTGGTGCATAGTGATGTGTTTGGACCTGTGTTAGCTCCATAACTAGGTAAATTTGTGTACTTTATCTCATTTATATATGAATTCTCAAGGAATACATGGATTTATTTCCTTGGGGATAAATATAAAGTCTTTGACAAATTTAAAGAGTTTGAGGTGCTTGTGAAAATAAGACAGAAGAAAATTAAGGTGTTGAGGATAGATGATGGTGGAGAATTACATGGGAATGAATTCAAAATAATTATGTCAGAAGTGTCATATAGGTAGGCAAAAGGCTACTCCATACACACCTCATTAGAATGGAGACATAGAAAGGATGAACAAGACGTTGATGGATAAAGTGAGGAGCATGCTCAATAGTGTTGAGTTAGGACATGAATTCTAGGTAGAGGTAGTGGACACTATGTGTTATCTAGTAAATAGATCGCCCTCATTAGTGTTGGATGAAAAGACCATGTGAGGTATGGACTAGTAAGAAGCATTCTCCTAAGAATATTAGAGTATTTGAATGTGATGCTTATGTACACATTCTAGAATATGAGTAAACTGGATAAGAAATCTATGAAGTCTATCTTTATTGGATTTAAAAATGGTCTGAAAGGCTATAAGATTTAGAACCCATAAGATAAGAAGGGTTTGTGTAGTCGAGATGTGGTATTTAAAGAAGTCAAATATGTTGTCAAACAAGAAGTCATACTAAGGTAGTAGCACCAATCCACACCATAACAATGGGTGGTAAGATTTTCTAGTGGGGAAAGGGTCAGTACAAGGCCTTTGTAGAGTTAAAATAAAAAGGAAAATTAGTCAAGAACCAATTTTTGCATCACCAAACTTGCAAAAACACTTCAAAGTGAAGATAGATTCAAGTGGGTATGTTATGGGAGCAACATCTATGTTAGCAGGAAGACCTATATGTTACCATTTTGACGTGTTTCATGAGGAAATTGTCAACCATTCTACCTAAGACAAGGATCTCTATGTCATGGTTTAAGCTGTCAAAAAATGGAAACACTATGTAATGGGAAAGGAGATAGTTATCCACACATATCACCAACTACTATAGTATTTTCAAACTCAAAGTAAGTTGCAATAAACTAGGAATTATAGGTGAATCGATTTCTCACAACAATTTCATTTAGTGATCACATAAAAGAAGGGTAGCACAAACAAGTTAGCTAACATGCTTTCAAGGGACCCATATCAAAACTCGTAGCTTTGGGAACTTTGATGCATATGGAGCCTTTCACCCATGATGCATATGGAAAGGTGTATACTTTAGATGAGGACTTCATGGAGGTGTATCAACAACTACAAGTTTATAGTCATGTGGACAATTGTGATGATATAATTAACTACCATATCGATAATGTATTACTCTATAGGTTGGAAAAGCTATATGTTCCTAAAGGTGAGTGACTGCAGTGAATCAGAGAGGCTCTCTCACAACTCCTAGGTTGCAAGTCGTTTTGGTGTGACGAAGATAGTTTCTAATTTGCAAAGGTATGTATACTGGCCCAGAATGCCATAAGATGTCACGAGGTTCACATGAGGATGTATGTTTTGTTGTATCAACAAGTCTTTTAAGAGGAAATAAGGTCTTTACCATCCATTACCTATACCTATTCATCCTTGGGAAACCATTTCCATGGACTTTATGAGAGGTTTAGCAACAACCAAGAAGGGACATGACTACTTGTTCATGATACTTGATATGTTTAGAAAGATATGCATTCTCATGCTGTTAGGTCCCTATAACACTAGTGATTCCCCCATTACTATTTTCATTGCATTCCTTATTGTTATTATTCTGCCCCTATTGTCCCCATATTGTTATTAGTGTGCCCCGTAGAAACCCGTTATTGTTATTGTTGTGCCCTTATGTTATTACTATTAGGTTGGCTTGATTATATTGTGACCCCTTAGACTCCTATATATAGAAGGGAGGTTTAGTCATTTGTATCATCCAAGAATTGTTCATTTGTGTAATGTAAAGGAGGTTGCCCCCTTGAAAAGATTGAATTCTAAGGCGTTGATCTATCTTTTCTATCTTTTTGTGACCTGGTTTCCTAACATTTGGTATCAGAGCTTTGGATACTAGGGTTTTGCTGCTCCAAATAGGTCATCATGGCATTTTTGCTATAAAATTTGTTATGCGATGTTTCAGAAGCTAAAAGAAAAACATTTGAGCCGAAATCGTCTGAACTTCAGGTCCGAATTTCAAATCTTGTCTCGCTATATTTTCGAAGATATGATCTAAGGAAGATAGGGTTTTTGCAGACTCCCGAATTACATTCCAAACAAGTGACCTGGGGAAAATTATCATAACTTTTGTTCAGAGCATCAGCTTGAAATTTCGTAAGAAGTTTCAGAAAGAGGATGGCCTGTAGCTTTATGTGTATCAGTTTCAGGTACTAAGGTTGAAACAAAGAAATGTGGAACTTCGTACAAGTTTGGTCTCCTGAACTAGTCTATAATCAGGTCGCCGTGGGAGATTTGGCATAACTCTTCCTTGAAGAATCCAATCCTGATCAGACTTGCGGGGTTAGAAATAGGACTCAAAGGGCTACTGTAGGATGCGATTTCAGATATTCGAGATCCGTAGTTACAGAGATACAACAGATTCAATATCGAGCTCTTACAAAGTAAAAAAAAGGTGTGTAGTTTTTTTAAATTTTGCATAAGATTGGTTTGAAAAATTAGTTTGAAGGAATTCAAACGGAATAGTGAAGAATTATTAGTGTTAATTGATGCGCCAAAGAAAGAAAATGGAAACACCTAGTAAGAAACATGAAAGCTTTAGCATGACTCGTGAAGACGAGGAAGAAATGCAACATGATATATCAAAATTACAAGACCAAGTACAACAAATTTCACTCTCACAAAAGGTAATTGAAGCCAAGATGAATGGCGTGGAAGCTAATATGAATGGCATGCAAGTTAATATGGATGGAATGGACGCTAAGATGGAAGAATTGAATATAAATTTGAATAAGTTGCTACAAGAAATGGTTACTAACGGTGAAAGGGTAGCAAAGGAAACTCATGATGAGAACAAAAGAAAGGTTAATCATGATTTCATAGACTCTAATTTTGGATTGAAGACCCACCATGTTCCAAAAATCAATATGAGGAAGTTTGATGGCAAGGATCCCGGAACATGGATACTACAGATGGAGCAAT
>APFE031243904.1:40676-52180 GCA_000404065.3 Pinus taeda
CAGAATTCCCAACTCAAACAAAATATTCTTATGGAATTGCATGCCTCTCCCTTAGGAGGGCACTCGGGATTTTTAAAAGCTTACCACAGGGTTAAGAAGGAACTTTTTGGGATGGCCTTAAATTTGATATTCAAAAGGTTGTGGCGGAATGTTTGTTTTTCCAACAAAATAAAGTTGAAACAATTAAGACCCTGGGTCTATTACAACCTTTATCCATTCCAAGTCAACGTTGGGAGGAGGTTTCAATGGATTTTATCATAGGTTTACCCAAGACCGAAGGAAAGAGTGTCATCATGGTGGTAGTTGAAAGACATACCAAATATGCACACTTTTGTCTTGGTACTTAGTTAGCTCATAGCTCATCTTATCATCCTCAATCTAATGGGAAAACTGAGATAGTAAACAAATGTTTTGATAGATATTTTCATTGTTTTGTATCTGAAAAATAGACACAATGGGTCAAATGGATGCCTTTGGATGAATGGTGGTATAACACTTCCTTCCATACTACAACAAAAATGACCCATTTTATGGCACTTTATGGATATCACCCACCATCCATCACATCATATTTAAGAGAAAATTCTAAGGTTCACGCAGTGGAAGATCACATCGAGCATCAACAACAAGTTCTCCAACTCTTAAAGGATAACCTAACTTTGGCATAGAATAGAATGAAACAACAGGCATATCAACATCGCATCGAAAGAAGTTTTTTTATAAGTGACTGGGTATTTCTACGGCTACAACCATATAAAAAAATGTCCCTCAAGTAAGCTAAGAAGGATAATAAATCATCACCAAAGTATTATGGTTTGTACAAGGTGTTGCAAAAGATTGGTACTATGGCCTACAAATTGGAGCTTCCTGCAGCTTCCCTAGTGCACCCAGTTTTCCATGTTTCATGCTTAAAGAAGGTTCTTGGTGATAAGCTCCCAGTTCAAACAATATTTCTATAACTTGACGAGGAAGGAAAAACCATATTGGAACCTGAAGCAGTCATAGAAACAAGAACTCGACAGCTGCAAACTTGATCAATTTCGGAGTATCTTGTTAAGTGGAAGAACTTACCCACTGAAGATTCCACATGGGAGGATGAGAATTTTATACAGAAGCATCCAGGACTACTCAAGCGTTGAGGACAACACTTTTTCTAAGGAGAGGGGCATGTTAGGTCCCTATAATACTAGTGATTCCCCCATTACTATTGTCATTGTAGCCCTTATTGCTATTGTTGTGCCCCTATTGTCCCCATATTGTTATTATTATGCCCCATAGAAGCCCACTATTGTTATTGTTGTGCCCTTGTATTATTATTGTTATGTCGGCTATGATTATATTGTGATCCCTTAGACTCCTATATATAGAAAGGAGGTTTTTTCATTTCTATCATCCAAGAATTGTTCATTTGTGTAATGTAAAGGAGATTTCCTCCTCGAAGAGGCTGATTTCTAAGGCATTGATCTTTCTTTTCTAACTTTTTGTGAGCTGGTTTCATAACATTAACACCAAGTCCTCCTCCTTTATATCCCATCTTGGTAAGGAGTCTCATGTCAGTGCTTGATATTTGTAGTTCAAAGCTTCCAATAGAAATAGTGCCATGTGAAGATGAAACTGAAGAAAAAACAACAATGTTTACCTCGGTTGTCGATTCTGAAGCAGGTGATGACGGATTCACTAAGCCTTGATCGAGCTTCAACTTTTCCAAGGGCCTCTTCCATGGCTCGTAATTGAAGCTGCAATCTTTGCTTCTCCTCTTCTACTTCTTGTTGAAGTCTCTTCAATTCAACATTTTCTGCTTGAAGGATTTCGTTGATTTATTCATTTGAATGATGAGAAGAAAGTGAAGATGAAGTATATTCACTTGAATATGGAGATGGAGCATTGTCCTCTTCTCTCTCTTTCTATTGTCCCTCTTTTGTCATTTTCTCTTCATAATCAACATACATTATATCTATCACGTGTGTCATCCTAAGGAGGAACTCGTAGAGATATTTGTGATATTTTTTATCCACTCGCAAGTCACATTAATAAGAAGACCACTCTGATGCCAAAACTTGATACGAATTCTCTCATCTATGATAATTAACCAAGATATTTTACTTCTATGATGTTAGCAGAATTGCATGTGAAAGAGCATGAAAAGCCACATGTGCATACTTTAAAGAAGAGGAAACATAACGACAGCCATCAAATCAAAGAACACACACAGATTGATAATGAAGTTCAGCCAATGTGGGTTACGTCTCCGAGCCCGATGTTAAGAGTGGGGAAGTTGCTTCATTAATTGTTGCAAGATGATGGTGAGTACATGATGTGTTCTATGTCAATACAAGGAAGAACTCCCTTAACTAGAGTGACATGTCTCTTCACGAGACGTTCTCTTATAATATCTCTCACTCATAAAATCTCTCCATCGGCATGACAAAATATCAAACTCTCACATGGAGTGGCATACATAGATCCTCCAACATAGTAGCAAACAAGGATCTCAACATCAAAGCATCATCTCAGAAAAATTCAAAAGAAGACATGGCATCAATGCATCTTATACCTCCATTTTTGGGGATGGCCTAAAAATGCACACCTCTACTGAAGAAACATACTACATGATTGAATTCCTGATGAAAAATCCTAAAATATGGTTGTAAAGGTGACCCCATTCTAACTTAGTCAAATTCGAGCTCCCCAGGAATCTTAAAGATTCCTCAAAGATTCTCTTCTACGTGTTGACTGAAAATTGGCTGCTCAAATGAGGGAACTGATTATACCATCACGTTTCTTGCAACAAACTGAGTAAAATGAGTATAAATTCAACCTGGTTCTAGAACTATCATTTTCAGGCCTCTAGGGAATCTTAAAGATTCCTCAAGATTCCACAAAGATTATTTTTTTTCAGATTAACTGAAATTATGCTACTCAGATGAGAAAACTGATTACACTGTCATACTCCTTGCAAAAAACTGAGAAAATGAGTATAAAGTCAACATACTTTTGTCACCTTCAAAAATTGGCCTCCAAGAAATCTTTTAGATTCCATGCAGATTCTTGCGTCATGGTTCCGCCTTCAAAATTATGTCTCTAGATAATTCACTGCTCAGATCAAAAAATCGTCTGCACCATCAGACTCCTAGTGAAATTTTAAGGAATTTGAGTATAAACTTGACATATTTCTGACACCTTCAAATATTCACTCCAAGGGAATCTCCAAGATTCCTCAAGATTCTGCTGCTATAATATTCCATAGAATAGTCCCTTGCAATATTTCTCGGGATTTGTGCCTATGAGGGACCCCTCTCAACCCTCCATTTGTCTAAATGGTGATACGCCTTACTTTCCATGACCTCGCCTCCTCCTTGGTCCATTGCTTATGAGAAATGAAGGTTTAAATAAATGTTTTAGGGCAAATTTAACAAAGCCCAAAGTTGTAAAGTTGGTTCCCTACCTTATATTAAGGCATTGATGGTTAGGTGGTCATGGTTTCAATTTTTATGGTTTGCATGTTTTTAACATATGGTTGTAACAAGCATTTTAAATTTTAATATAGTTTTATACGGTATGTTAGACCATACACATATAAAACAAAATACAAATGTTGAACCCAAACGCCAACCCCAAGGTCCATAGTGGAGGTGCCAAGTGGCACCATGTGAGTGGGCCACGTGGAAGAATTTTATTTTCTCCATAATGATATGAACTTGGAGTAGGTGATTTCTTCCTCTTTTCCAAAATCAAATAAAAAAAAAATAGGACCGTGTTGACGCTTTGCAACATAAAACAAGTCTTGAAAAAAACAGGTTTTTCCAATGTCTCTTCAAGTCATGAATTAGTATTCACATGTAACTTAACATAAGAAACATAACATCACATAAATCATGTAGGCATAATGAAGAGATAACAAAGGATTTGTTGACAGAGTTCACCCCTCTTGGGCTACATCTCTGGGCCTGCCAACATAGCTAGACCACTCATATATTCAATAGAAAAATGGAGTACATAAACAGTTAGCCGATGGTAAACATGTGGCCAATACCCTTACAAGGTAATGTTCTCCTGCAAAGGAATCTCACAAATAACAACAACACAAAGCACCTCCTACAAAGATGCCATACTCCAACTGAAATGAGTTAAAATGAGCATGTGAGCACTTCGATTCCACATTGAAGCATATAACAAAACTTCCATCAACATAACATAATGAGAAAAGTTAATTTTAGATGAACCCTGCAAGTTACAGCTACTACAGTACACTTATGAAGGTGATAATACCCCTACAAGGCCTTCTCCATGCCCAAACACCTTCTAGAACTACTTCTAAATCTTGATTGATCCATACAACTTTTGTCTCAAACTTGAAAAAAGGCTACTTAGATGTTCTCAAATCATAAATCGGAGGTCACCAATGGATTCATAATGATGAGAAATTTGACTTGATGTCAGTTTCAAGACTTTCTCGGCACTTTTATTTTTGAGCCAAAAATTGATCACCTAATCACACCTCCCCACTAGGAACTTTTGGACTCCAAAATTTTACTTCCCTAGTCAATATAAAGAAGATGGAACTCAAAAACACCCAAAAACTCAATCCCAAATGCATACTTTTCAATTGGTTCCCTTCAAGCCCCAATCAAGGCACTTCACCTATCTTCTTCGTGAAGACCTACTGTCCTGTTAAGAATTGAGACAACATTACTATTGTTGATGCATGAACAAAAATCTGATGAGTGGAATTTAAAAATTCTCTTTAATCTCATCTTTACATGGCTCAAAAACACTTCATCTTGAAGTTAAACTGTTGAATACAAACTTGTTTCCATCTTGGAATTCAGAAACAACATAAACTTGCTTTAATGTCTTCAAACTGAGCTTGTACATCAAAAGTATACTCCTCCAAAAATTTTCCATGATATAATTGGCCTTCTGTGCAAAACATAGTCATATTGTACAATCTCAGAAAACAAAGGTTCTATTCACACAAGTTTCATATCGAATACTTGTATGAGTGAATACATGACAAACTTGTAGACAACTTTGAACAACAATATTGTACATTCACAAAAGTCCTTGAATATGTGGACTAAAATAAGTGAATACATACATCAATGAAAAACATTTACTTGTTGAACATAGTGAGAATGATTTTTCACTTTACAAAAAAACCTAAATAGGGAAACAACAACAAGTAATTACAAAAATTACAAAGCAAATTTACAATAATTCTACCCAAACTTTTCTTCTCCTAGGCTTATGGGTTTTCTTGTTGCATCATATTTGCCTTGAAGGTTGCTTAGGGTTGTTGTGAGTCCTCTTTTTCACCTCTTATTTCCCTTGCATTATGTTGCACAATATTTGTTCCCTTCTTTGGATGAAGCTCTGGATGTAACTTCCAACATCGTTCGGTATCATGCTCATGCATCTTGCAATGAGTACATAAGAAATTTCTCTTGTTTTTCAACATAGAATTTCTCTCATGTGAAGGAGACTCATTATGCTTGATTCCTAGAATTTGATTCATTCTTTTATCCATTGTCATACAACCAAACAATGGTAAAATTCATCACAAAAAGTACAAGGGTACTTATTCCACAAGTATTCAAAATTACCATGCATTGGAAAACACCCATGAGAGTTATACCTGTCTCTAGGGTTGCAGCTTTGACAGAGTGGAGTGGACGATGCCATACAAGGCCCCTTCAAGCATTCATCTCACTTGTGAGATGAACGAAAATTGTCACAATATGGTGATATTTCATCCCCAGATGGTTGATGTTCCTCAAGCCATTTGGATCATTCTCCAAACTCCCTTCGACCATATCCCAATCCTTGATACTTCAGTCTCTCCTCAAACCTAATTGGATTGGTATTACCTTGGCCATTTATGTTGAGGACTCCACCTTCATAACCCATATTGGAAAGAAAATTAATACCTATGCCTTTGGTATGTTTCTCAAATGTTGCAAAAGAAGTGTTATGCACAGAAACGAAAGGAATGGTACACGAAATGCTAATTACCTCCTTAAACTTGTCATTCATCTTTTAAGCTTCTGATGACAATGATAGTGATATTGTAGATGAATATAGACACTCGCTCTTATCAACTGAAATATGGTGTTCTGATTGAAGATGTTTGCAAAATGCACATGCATCATCTTCCACATAAGATCCAAAACCACTATTTGAACCGTGACCACATACTATCTTCAATTTGGAGGTTTTTCTTGTTGGTACAACAATAGAACTTTCATCAACTTGTTCTTCAAATACATGATGCAACTGAAGTCGCATGTGCATCTTCTGCTCTTCAAACATATCTAGCTTCCTTCTCAACTCTATGTTCTCCATACGAAGAGCCAAATTATGCTCCTCTAGCTTTTGGAGACTCTTTTTGCTGCCCATTCTTGCAACTTGGTCAACTGGTGCTCTGATAACAAACTAATCTGAATTACAAACTTGAAGGTGATAAAAAAACATGTAAGTAAAATGTTATGTCTTTTATGAACTTGATTACTTTGCAAAAACACATAAAATAATGGTTTTAAAACTCAGTCTGCAACATAAAAACAGAGACCAATGTACCATATACAGTAACACAAGATAACAATGATAAAGGAGTTCACCCATCATGGGATACATCTCCTAGTCCTGGGATACATGTTTACATGGATTTACAATGCTCAAAATGTAAAAATAATGTCTCCAATAGCTCCAAAATAGTAAAAAACCCCAATCTGGGCTCTTATTGGGCTCAATTGGCCAAAAATTGAAGAAGTTATGCTCTAGAGAAGTTTTGTTGTTAATGGCTCTACAAACTGGCTCCTCTGTCTAACCTTCCTACGAATTCCACAGTTTATGAGGTCGTCGAAGTCCATTTTCACCTGACATCGACGTAATCATTCAATGCAATTTGTTGGATGCTTTAATTGTCCAATGGACCTTATGGTAGAAAAATCTAGCCACATGGGGCCATACGACTGGGCGTTGGGGCTAACCGGCTGCTGCCGCTAACATAGGCCCCATGAACTCATGTGATTGGTTCCATGTGTGTCACCCAACCTGGGCTGGACTTCAATTTAAGAACTTGCCTGTTTAAATTCGTGCCTTCGGTTTTATGGTGCCACATAACCCTGAGCTGGCCCCAAACTTTCGTACTTGTCCTCCTTAGCACCAACCCTCGTGCTCACAGTCATGTTGCATATCATATGCCCTGGGTCAGGCTCAACCTTAGCCCTCACGACCGTTGCACCATGGTCCAGAAACTTTGTTCCGCCATGGTTTTATGTCATAGTCCCAAAACCTTGGGTGAAGGCTAAGTCCAATCCCTCAGTTTCCCCTGCCTGCGGTCTCGTGGATGTGAGGTGACTTGGGGCCAGGGGCTTAGTCCTAACCCCATTCCCCAATGTAATATCATCCAGACTTTAAATAAACTTTTGCTGCCATATGGGTTAAGTCCCATCGACGATGTAACGATATAGCGTTGCAATGATATGATTGAGGTTTTGTGTTTGACCCCCACAAAGGCTAGTTCAGGCCATAAACAAAATTTTGTACAACCACAGGGTGCCACATGGCAGCCTCTGATTGAGCCACATGGCACCTAATCATTGGGCCAACAAAAAGACCAACCAACCAAGCATGAACCTGCCAATTCAGACCATTCAAGTGAGGTCAATTGGCAGCTTGTCATTGGCCTTTCAAGTACAATCAGCCTACCCAGTCAGCAATCTTGCACCAAACCTTCAAAAATTTTACTTGTTTAAGAAAACGATCAAAACGTAATATCAGGAGCATACGATATCAGTTTTGAGCGATTCAAGTTGCATCAGATTCAGGTCAGTGAGATATATGTTTTGGCATTGATTTTAAACACTTTTGAAAATTTTCATTTTTGAGCACTTTACTGATCCCTTAGATCACTTAAAAACCAATCATTGTCCATTGTTTGTAAGACGTGGTGCGCTCTCATGATGCCATGTGGCATGATTTGGAAGTGCCACATGGCACATTTTCACTGGCACAAATCATGTCCAAAAAATGTCATATGCCCATGAAATGTGGAACATCCTTAGATTATCACATCAACATGTTGATGTCATTAGTATGGGCTGCTATGTCATCATTTGACTTTGACTTTTTCCCCATTTGACCAAAACATTGACTCAGCATAACTTTCGCATACGAAATCGGATTGAGGTGTAGTTTGCACCATTGGAAAGCTTGTGATGAGATATTTGATTTGAACATGGTTTAATTTCAATTTAAGGACTTTCATTTTTTATCTTTTCCAAAGCTACCTTTGATCTTGGAACCACCTAGATCAACAGCCATGCTAGCGATAGTTGGTCTTCTTCACCAGTTGTAGGTACGCATCTTGCATTCTAAAATATCCTTAAAATTTTGTGTTTATGTCCTGAAACTGTCTTTAATTTTTAAATTATCTTCGATCGATATGTTTGAATTTAATGAATAAACAAGTGAGTAAAAATGCATCAATAAAGTCATAATTTGTAATACCCAAAGAACATAAAAGAGAAAAATTAGTTGAGCCAACCATTACCATTTACCTAATGTATTGAGGACCTTGTATCCTTGGTAAACTACTTATGCATGCTTGCAAAACCATCAAAAATAGATGGTCATAGCGCACTCCACATTTGTATCCTATGTAACCATCAAGTTAGCACATACATATATGCTCCTTATAAAAGGAGAGAAGGTACCACATGAGATATTGAGTCCTGATTAGATGGAGAGCCCTTACAAGGATATATCCATAAGATTATTTTTGTTAAATTCTTTCAGAACATGATTAGCTCATTGTATATCTCCAGGCACAGTGCGATGTTTCCTTAATTTTTTTTATTTTATAAAAAATGTTGAACCATAGGAACATTATTAAGTTTATAACGAAACAAGAAAACAAAATTTAAGACATATAGTAATAAAACAAAGATGTGTATCATAATTTATTTCAAACTTTACAACAATTCACTTGTAAATTAGGAAAATATGAATCTATCCACATTAATGCATTGTCACATTAGATTCACATGAAACAAAAACCCCTAGAAAAACACATAACAACATCGGCAAGGCTTGAATAACATGACATGTAATTGAATGGTGCATGACACTTCATAAACTCTTATAACAGTTGAAATGTTATAACTATAAATGAGAAACCTGTTATATAGAATTCCATAAAAATGCAGGAGACAACATGATTAGAGAGAAAAACCAACTTTCGAACAACATCTAAAGGATTCCAGTTCATCGAAGGGTAAGGATACCAAAAAATAGAATTAACAATATTTCATCTAGTTAATGAATATGAACACAAATTATATTGTAAAAAATTAACAAAAATCAAATGTTTATAGTAAATCCCCGATCTGAAGGTAAAACACCTAACTATCAATTACAATTCAAACTAACAAACATCATGAGAATTTAAAATGTTTACAATCAAACTACCTACCTAAACATTTAAAATTAATAGCTTTGTATTTACCTATATGTCAAAAACACACAAATCAATAGCTTTATATTAAAATGTTGAATATACCTTGTTGGGCATGTCATAAACAAAAGATTCTGCTGCATTTTTTTCTCCATAGTTTCTTCCATAATTTGGTCTTGTAAAGCCATTTCAAATTCTTCATCAGTAGCCCTCTGCAAATTTTCCTATGGAATGGCCCCAAATACTCTTTTAGTAAATGCCACCTCTTTTCTGTTGACCTTAATTTGGAAACATTAGATTATAAATGAAAGGTTGGCAAGCCTTGAAGATTTACTCATAGGTTGAGCCATCTGTTTAGGGCATGTTGCCAACAAGGATACCATTGGTCAAAAGCTCAAATGTGATTAAGTCCCCAAATAGAGAAGCTCAGTTGAGATTCCCTCCATATGGATATTCCAACAAGGAGGGATCCCATGATATTTTCATTGGGAGTAAAAAAAAAAGAAAGAGAAAAACTAGTAGTTAGAAGGTTGAATGATAGTTTTACAATACAACTTCCAGAAATATTAAAAAACCCAAGTAAGTTTCACTGAAGTGAGCTTCATGGCATTACAATCGAGGGATTCCAAATAGATATTGTGTCCAAATATTTTTTCATAATGTCACTCAAGAGGTTGAAACGAGTGCGAAATTAACAACCCATATTAGGATTCCAAAATATAACACTTATTTATGGTTAAGCTAAATTGAAGGTAAAGTAACTTAGGTCACACTTCTTATACAAGGTCATGTCTCTAACATTTTAATATGATACAACGGAACTAATACTCCTTAAAGCCTATTTCAATAGTTTTATGTTGCATTATCTCATGAAGGTTATCTTCCTATCCTAGTCATTTATTGCAAGCCCCAAACGAACTCGAGGCTTCAAAATTCAACAAGTAGGTTATGTCTTAACATTTGAATACGATACACTAGAACTGAAAATTATTAATTACTAAATTGTAAATGTTATGTCTCTAACATTCGAATACGATACATTACAACTAGTAGTTCTTAATTACTAGATTGTTAATGTTTTGGTCTGGCCAGAAGAAAAACAAAAAATGTGTTTTCATTACAGACTAATAGTGATTGTGTTTTTGAGTTACAATTAAGAAATGCATACTCTCCTTCATAGCTAAGCAAAGATTCTTTTCTTTTCCTTCATTGATTTTTTATAGATCGATGTGAGATATGGATTTAGCTACGTGATGTTTTTGACTTTATATTGATAAATGTGGGAGATAGGTTTATTAGGGGAAGTCACGACAATGCCTAGCGAACTAAGTAATAAAAAGATTATGGACCTGAACTGCAAGCAAAATTCCCAATTCAAGAATCTATTAGGTGCCAATTGTGACATTATTAGCCTTATTAGTGTGGACTTCGTACTTGAATCACTAGAAGTAATTGAGAGGAGAATAGTGTTAAAGATGTGGTTTTAGCATGAGGTATTAGCCGTTTTGAAGTCCACGTTGTCTAGTGAAGGTTCATGCTAAAGCCAGACTGTCCTGTCTGGTTTGTGCTAATTCCAGCATATCAAAATTTTCATCGCGTTATGTCGAAACGTTGCCGTGTTACATGTTTATAGAACAATAGTGCCTCACGTTGAATAAATAAAACCAATAAGAGAGTGTCACATCATAAATAATTTATGAGTTGTACCTCACGTTGAATAAATAAAATCAATAAGAGAGTGTCAAGTAATAAATAATTTTTGGGTAACAGTTAAGCTAAAAGAAACAATGGTAGATCATAAGATGGAAAACCAAAAAAATGTGAAAATAAGTTTATTATGAATGAAGTTTATTCCTGTTGTGGTCGGTAAATCCCCTATGCGGACAGAGGCGATCCCACTAGCCTGATAGGGGTCTAGCAACAATCATACACGCTGCATGCAAGCTCCTAATTGCATAATCAAAAGGTTGGTCAGAAAGACCTACCTGGAATCCAACGCTATTTGTCGTGGAAGAAACGTCGCTCCTGTCCTCTAGCTTTGGCCGGT
>APFE031243912.1:0-16816 GCA_000404065.3 Pinus taeda
TAAAACATAAACAAATAATTTGTTTTTAATTTAAAATAAATTTTAGATTTTTTTAAAAACTGCCCTTGTTTCTAAGAAACAAAAATAATAATAAAAATAAGGACAGACCAAAAATATTCATTTCCCTGGTAAGTGTTTCCCACCATTCATTCCACTCATTCGAGTTATTTCATAAAACATAGATAAGTGTTATTTCACACTCTTTTGGCGAAGCCTATTGAGCTTTGCTTGTGATATATCTATTCCTTGATGGAATCCTTGACATATTGATCAATTTTTTATTCCTTGAAGATTAGTTAGAGTAAAGAAAACATGAGTACTCTTAATTCCAAGTTCAATGCCTCTGATGGTGAACACGAGGCAAGGGAGGGGCTTCTATCATGGTCATAACTCCAAGTTCATGGTCTCTGATGGTGGAAGAATCAAGGGAGGGGGTTATTGTCGTGGTTGTGTTCATGGAGTTTTCTCTTTTACATTATATTTAGGGAGTTCAAAGCAATTTGAATGGAATCATTGTCGTCACTAGATATAATGGATTAAGTGTGATAATGGATAAAACGAAGTAATTATTTCTGACTATTTGTTCTTGAACGAATATTAGGATTCATTTTATCATGGAGAAAAGTACATGCATTAAAAACAACTCAATATTTGATGCGACATTCATATTGTAAGCAACTTGTTTTTCATTAAAAACAATTTACTTTTTCACGTGACATTATTTTTTTGTTAAAATTTATTCTATTTCTAATTTGAATTACAATTGTAATTTGAAATAAAGCTTCCAATAACTCTTAATTTACTAATTGTGCATGGAAATCATAAGAAACATTCACAATATAATATGAAGAACAAATGTGTACCTACTTCATATGCATTAAAAAATGCTTCTACTACTTAATGTGAATTACAAGTGTAATCTTAGTTGGATCTCCAATATATCTTAAGCCATAATTTCATTTTATTTTGTAGTACTACTAAACGTTATTATGTCCTACCTCATTTTATGGTTAGCATTGTAATAAAAATATGCATTGTGCTATAGAATTAGTACTAACATGAAATATTGATTTTTTTTCCAAAACGCTACAGGTAATGACCATGAAGATGAGGATACAGACTATGTTTAAATTACATCATATATCAGAGACGATGATGATGAGGATGGCGATGGAATTGGTGATGATTATGTGGATGATATTATAAGAATAGTCAAGATGATGATCATGGAAATGATCATGAGGATGGCCTTGACTATGATTTTTGTTGTGCTAGCTAGCCATTCGTTATTTTTTATATTTAGTTGGGATGTCTTAATATGGTAATCATACATTTGAATTTTAGCTAATTCAAATAATGATGATGATACTATCGGTACTATTTTTTTACCTTATGAATATGTTGAAAATTGTTTACAATTTTTTTATGAAGAATTATTGTGTATGATGAGATTCCTATTTTGTTATGGATGTTGTGAATTTACCTTAGAATAATGATATCTATGAAACATTTTTGTTTGGTAACCATACATTGACTTTTAGTTGATTTGATTTAAAATGATCATGATATTATCATTTTTATTTTGTTATTTTATGTATATATTGAAAATTATTAACCTTAGTTTGATGGAGAATTATAATGTATGATGATATTACAATCTTTTGATGGATGTTGTGAATTTACCTTAGAATAATGGTGTTCATGAAAGATTTTGATCCGATAATCACACATTTGAATCTTAGTTGATTTGATTAAAGATGATGAGGATATTATTATTATTATCTTGTTACTTTACATATGTGTTGAAAATTGTCAATGTTTTTTTATGTAGAGTCAACATGTATGATAATATTACTTTTTTTGGATGTAATGTTGTGAATTTACCTTGGAATAATGATATGTGCGATAAGTGTTGATTTAGTAGGCATATATGAATATTGTAAATTGTCAATGATTTTTTTATGGAGATTTTTTTATATATGAGGATACTGCTATCTTTTTTATGAATGTTGTCAATTACCCTTAAATTTGTTTACAAATATTAAGCTATCAATTTGAATTGTGATATCTTCTTAAATGTGTTATACATGAAAATACCTCCTCATCATCTTGGAGGAGAATACTATGTTGTTGGTTGAAATACCCCTTTCTCCTAGACTATATAAGACTATAATACAAGTTATGTACCATAAGGACCATGTTATCCTATTCTATAACAAGTTGTCCCCTTGATCTAACTTTTGTTACCGAAATTCTCACTCAGCCACAAGGAAAAAAGCTCGAGTTAACTATAAGGTGACACTCTTGTTCACTTTTTGAAACTCACATGGTGTAATGTGATCTATTTATCCTCATCTTTAGATTTTTCCTTAAAAATAAAAGCATACAAAAGCACGAAAGAACCATAAAGCATGGAGAAGCTTTTTCCTAGGGACAAAAGCATCTAAAAAGTGGAAAAGACCATTTTTATATGAGGAAACATTATTCACCCAAAATCTTTTGCCCAAATTGAACTAATGAGGAATTTGGGAAATCTTCATAGCCTTCACTTTCCTATATATTGGAGGCTTGGCCATTGATAAAAGGATGGGAATTCTTGTATTGTCAGGCTGCTGAGATCTATCTTGAGAGGGAGAGTGTTGGAGCTAGGAGTTGGGGGAGGTGTTGTTGCAACTGCATATGATGGTTGTAACTTTCCTCCAACTCCTTTATTAATATAGATCGGTTGTTCTTCCTTCCATATGCTGTTATTCATTCTTTACTTATTCTATTTAACTAAAGAATGTATGGGATTTTTGTTTATATATATTTATTCAACAATATTTATATATTTCTGATAGTTTCGATTATCAAGATATTATGTTGTGAAGGTTGCTTTGTTCTCTATCTTATGTGTAGGACCAAGCTTTCGATCTAGCTAGGAGCGCTTCCCAGCTACACTAAAAACTCCAACAAGACCTACATGCGAGGACTCATAGGAATTCCTTCTCTTTTTCTTATTATATATTCTACATCTTTATCTATTAAGAATCCCGAGCCTTTGAACAACCTTTCTCTCAATCAGTTTGTCCTAGGTTTTCGGGATAATCTAAGAGGGTTTTATGTTCATCTAACCGTGCATTAAATCCTATAGAAAAAAGATAGTTAGAAATTGTAATATATTTCACTATATAATTTAAATTAGTGAAATGAACCCATAAAGGGGGTCATAAATGGAAATAAAATTAAAAATCTAAACAAGAAGCCGAAAGTGAATGCAGCCATGCATGCAAAATTGGGAGTAGAATTGGATGTTAAAGTAGCCATCAAAACAAGATGCAAACAATGACACAAAAAGGGTTTTAAAGTAGAATTAAAAAAGGGTGCAATACTAGACACAACGAAGGGAACAAAGTAGGGCATACAAAATGATACCAAATTGGGTGCAAACAAGGATTTAAAAATGGACACCAAAATGAGGATGCAAAGAATGGTGTAAAATTAGCATGCAAAAAGGATGTAAGAAAATACACAAAAAAGAGATGTAAAATGGGACTAAAAAAGGGTGAAACCAAGGATGCCAAAAATGATGCATAACTAGATGAAAATTCAAATTAAAATCTAGGTGTAAAATGAGATGAAAATGTGGACACAAAATGTGGCAGAAAAAAGGATGCAAATTTGGATGCCAAAAAGGATGCAAAATTAGACACCAAAAAGGATTCAAAATTTGACATAAAAAATTCTGCAAAATTGGACACAAAAGTAGAAAAAATGGTGCAAAATTAAACACAAAAGTAGAAAAATTGGTGAAAAAAATTGCATAAAGATGGCTCAAATTTGGATACAAATTAAGATGAAACATTGGATGCAAAATGAGATGCAGAAAATGATTCAAAACTTGGTCGAAAAACAAATGCAAAAGTAGACGAAAAAAATGGCTCAAAATTGAACGTAACATTAGACACAAAATGGGATGCAAAGGAGGACGCAACACATGGTTCAAAATAGGATACAAATTTAGATTCTCAAAAGCATGAAAAATTGGATGCAAGAAATGGTGTTAAAAATTATGCTAAATTGGATGCAACAAATGATGCAAAATAGGATGCAAAAAAGGGGGACAAATAAAATGCAAAAGTGGATGCAAAAAATGGTGCAAAAATGGATGAAAAATATGGCACTAAATTAGATTCAACACATGGTGCAAAATTGGATGCAAAAAATGGGGTAAAAAAAGGCAGAAAAATTGGCACAAAAATAGATGTAAAAATAAATACAAAATTAGAAGCAAAAAATGGCATAATACTAGATGCAAAAACTGGCACAAAATGGATGCAAAAAAGGCACTAAATCAGATGCAAAAGATGGTGTAAAACTCGATAAAGATTACGACGCAAAACTAGAAGAAAAGAATGGCACAAAACATGAAGCAAAAAATGGCACAAAACTAGAAGCAAAACCTATTGTAAAACCAAATGCAAATCTTGGTGCAAAATATGATGCAAACAATGATGTAAAATTTGGCACAAAAAAGGACACTTTAAAATTTGTACAATAGAGCCAGATTTAGCGCCAGACTGTTCATCCCAAATGAGAAAAAAAATGCACTAAAATCGGGTGCTAAATCTGGTGCAAATTGTCTGTTTTGTTGTAGTGAACTAATGCACTTCAGATAGCTGAATATTCTCTCATAAATAACTCATGCATGTTAGTTCAGTCAGAGACCTAGTTGAGATCAGATGATAGGACAGTGTACTATCAGTTGCAGGAATATTCCATTGAGAATATCTCTTTCATGCAGAAGGAATTCATTCCTTGGAGATTGTGTAGTTACTTATGAGTTGGGTGAGTTTTGTGAGAGGCCAATTCACATAGGTGGTAGCCGGAGGACGCAGGAGAAACTGCATAAGGAAATAGGAGGCTTGGAGAATGGAGAGAAGGCATATGTTGTGTCTATTCAGTCTATGAGCAACATTGAGGGATTGCACTGAGATCTGGATAACTTGTGAGCTAAAGCTTTGTGTAATCCAGACATATTTCCACTTGTATGATAATACAAAGATCGAGTTGTTTAGTTGAGGCTTTCCCCAGAGTATTCTTCTATGTTCATGTGTGATTGATTTCTCATTCTCTGTTATATGTGTTCTATTTGATCTTGCTCGAAATCGATTAAGCTTCCACAAGTTTGTTTGTAGAAATAGATCAAGTATTTTTCTTTACTATATTGCATTATCAGGTGATGTACAGTGGGAAATTCTACAACTTTGATGCCTTTTGATATCATGTTCTAATGTAGACATTGTTGTTTTTAAACCCCTGGGGTTTACACTAGTATTTCCCAACAAATTGTTGTTCAATGGTATATTGAGCAATGCCAACACCCCTCCTAGCAATAAACCCCCACCACTAAACTTCTGCTAAAAATGGACTGTTGGAAATTGGCCGTAACCCCCATTTGTAAACCCTCTCTTCTAAGTGGTTTCGACCAATGGCCATCAGTTTACAGGTAGCCTAGACCACAACTTGACAAATGAGCAAGGAACATGACTAGTGTTTGCAGAGCTAGCTCCATCCAAAGGACCAAGGCATTTGGACAACTAGAGAAAGAGACAAAGGGACCAGTCTCCATGTTACACTCCTAGCTCTAAGCTGAACTCGACAAAGGGACGAGTTTCCATGTTACACTCCTAGATCTAAGAAGAACTATATATCTTCTCTATGAAGACACTAGCTGGAACCCAAACCACATTGCTATTTGTTGAGATGGCACATCAAATTATGTCATGGAAAAATCACTAGGGTCAAAACCATAATCAACGAGTTCTTGCATTAATACCATCAGTAATCCCTAAATTTACCATTGTAAATGTTGAAGGGCCACTAGTATGGTAATTTCACTATCCATGAAATCTTCTTCTCATCTTTCACAAGCACTAGCCTAAAATACTATTCACCAATGGTGTATTACCCAAGTATGGATATTTTTTATTTAGATAATTGACAAGCTATTTTGGTAATTTGCATTGTAGTTTCATATTTGTATTATGTAAATGTGAAAAGGTAAATACAGAGATTTAGATTGCAAGGTAATTAATATTAGAAATTCCATCTGTTGATGTAGGGGAGAGAATGAGAATATGCCTATCTTTCATTTATGATGATAAGATAAACATATGCGTTAAAAAAAAGATTAATTTACCAACATTCAATAAGGGAAACACATATAGTCATACTTAATTAAATAGATAATAACTATAAACAACTTTAGATCAATCTTAATCATAGAAATACCAAGTGACTCGAGGGATCAAATATTTTGAGGTGCAAACTTCTTTTAGAGTTCAAACTTTGAAAGAAAAACATACCTTAAGAGATTTGATCCAATCCAAATAACATATATATATATATATATATATATATATATATTATATATATATATGAAATTGATTGTTTTTAAATAAACACATAGATTCAACCAAATCTTGTACATTTTAAACAAAAAAAATTGACTAGAAAAATACTACTTATAGGAGTAAAAAACATAGCAATAATAAAACTAGCTTGAAATGTTTTAAATCATAAACTTTATTTTATTTTTTTAAATGCTTTATATAATACATACAAATTTTATTTTTTGGACCATATATAATATCTACATAATTAACATTGAAATATTTTACTTAACGTGGGTGTTTAAATATTTTATTTATCGACCACATTAGCTCATTAAATTTTTTTTTTTTTTTTAACTTAATATATTTTGAAATATACCTTAATACTAATATATTTTGAAATATACCTTAATACTATTTAACCAGTATATTAAAATGTTTTATTTATTTCTTTTCATTTTTTTCCTTTTCTTTTCTTTTCTTTTTAAACTTTTAACCAATATAGATCTATTTTAAGGATGGATCTAGCATGACCCATGAGGGATCAAATCTCTTCAGCTTTAAACCTCCTTTAAAATGCAAATTTTGGAAAAAAAAGGTTGAGCCTCTCTCACCATTGTTTAAATTGTATTTTTGAATTCTATATAGAGTATGTAACTTAAAGTGCAAGCCATTTTTTGTTATTAGGGAAAATTGACCCAAAAAACTCAAAAAGAGGTACAATAGTGAGACTACTTCAAATGTTTTAACCATATATATTTTTTAATTACTCTATATGATATGTATATATTTTTTTAAAGCAATATATATTATATAAATAGTTGATATTAATTTTTTCATAACATGTGCAATGGAAGATTTTATCTATACACTACATTATCCACATTAAAATTCTTCAGGTTTTGTTATTAATAGGCCAATATTAATTAATTATGCATATTAAGATATTTTATTAGTGATCCAAATTGATTTTTTATTATTTTGAATATTTTTAAATGTCACATCTTAATTTTAGATTAAGAATTAAATGAATTACACATCTCCCTCTTATTACTTTTGTTAGGAAGTACTTGATTTTATTATTTTATTTTTTATACCGAATGTGTTCCCTTTTCAAATGGTTCAGTGTCGACAATCCTCTACCTTTTTGTTTTCCACCATTGGTTTGAGCAAACAACTATCACTACTTTTGTTTTCCACCATTGATTCAAATAAACATCTATCAAGGCACACTGCCTGCTGGCTGCTAGGCCCCTATACTACTAGTGTAACCCCTTATTGTTATTAGTACAACCCCCTTATTATATTGTTGTACCCATGTAGTCCTCATATTGTTATTATTGTGCCCCATAGAAGCCCACTATTTTTATTATTGTGCCCTTACATTATTATTATTATGTCGGCTTTGATTATATTATGACCCTTTTGACTCCTATATATAGGAAGGAGGTCTTGTCATTTGTATCATCTAAGAATTGTTCATTTGTGTAACGTAAAGGAGGTTGCCCCCTCGAAGAGGTTGAATTATAAGATGTTCATCTATATTTTCTATCTTTTTGTGAGCTGGTTTCATAACATTTGGTATCAGAGCTTTGAATTCTAGGGTTTTTCTACTCCAAATAGGTCATTGTAGAATTTGAGATATAACGTTTTTTCTGCAACGTTTCAGATGCTACAAAAAAAACCCATTTGAGAAGAAATTGCACTGAACCTTGGGTCCAAATTTCAGATCTTGTCACGCAATATTTGCGGAGATATGATCTGAGGAAGTTGGCCTTCTTGCAGACTCCCGAATTACATTCCGAACAGGTGACCTGGGGAAATCGTCATAACTTTTGTTTTGAGCATCATATTGAAATTCCATAAGAATTTACAGAAAGAGAATAGAATGTAGTTTCTTGTGTATATTTTTCAGATCCTAAGGAACACAGTGACATGCGGCACTTCATACAATTTCGCTCTTCTCAAAAGGTATATAATCAGATCATCTTGGGAGATTGTTCATAGCTATTTCTTGGAGAATCTAAATTCAATTAGACTGGTGGCATTGGAAAGAGGACATAGAAGGCTACTGCATGTCGCAATTTCAAAACTTAAATATTCAGAAGTACAGAGTTACAGTCATTTCAAGACCGAGCTCCTAAAATCAAGAAAAAGCAAGATGAGCACGTTTGATGGCAAGGATCCGGTAAATTGGATACTTCAGATGGAGCAATATTTTGATCTGTATGGTGTACCACTGTTACAAAAGGTATGTATTGCATCCTCATATTTAGAACCTGATTAATTTTTATGGTATAAAGGGCTTTGTTCTCGTAATCAACTTGTTATGTGGTCAATTTTCACGGAGTAAATGATAGTACATTATGAGGATACAAAGAGCAACACCTTCTTTAGAGCAACACCACAAAAATTGGAAAGAGTAAAAGGGCTTTGTTACAAAGTGGAAAGTAAAATTATGGAAACAATGAATGCTACGCCTTACAACTTTAAACACGGAAGTGTTGTTTCTCTTAGCCTTCCACAACCTAGAAGGGTGAGACCACGACAATTGAAAGAAAAAAGAGAAAAAGGGCTTTGTTACATTTGTGATAGCAAATGCACTAAAGGTCATAAGTGTGCCGAGAAGAAATTATTTTACATAGATTATGAAGAGAAGGAAGAAAAGGATCAAGAAACATAAAAAGAAGAGGATATACACCAAGAACCAACCCCAGAGAAAGAAGAAATGAATCTGACCATATCTTGTAAAGCATTGGCAAGAATTACCACTCCTCAAACTCTCAAGATAGAAGGACATATCAAAAAAAAAAGGTTCAAGAAGTGAAAGATAACATCGATAAAGAAGAAATGAATCCAACCATATCTTGTAATGCATTGGCCAGAATTACCACTCCTCAAACTATCCAAGATAGAAGGACATATCAAGAAAAAAAATGCTGAAGAAGTGAAAGATCACATTGAGCATCAAGAAATGAATACTACCATATCTTGTAAAGCATTGGAAGAAATTACCACTCTTCAAACTTTAAAGATAGAAGGACATATCAAGAAGAAAAAGGTTCAGGTAGTGAAAGATCACGTCGAGCATCAACAACAAGTTCTCCAACTTTTAAAGGATAATGCCACCTTGGTGCAGAATCGAATGAAAAAACAAGTAGATCAACATCACAGTGAAATTTTTTTTGATGTAGGTGATTGGGTATTTTTACGACTACATCTCAAGCAAGCTATTTATGAGAAGGAAATGTTGGCAATACTACATGCACTTAAGAAATGACGACCTTACCCAATGGGAAGACATTTCAAGGTAAAAAAGGATCATGATAGTCTTAAATACTCTTTAGAACAAATATTATCTTTAGAAGAACAGAAAAAATGGGTCACAAATATGTTGGGTTATGACTTTGACATCATCTATAGAAAAGGGAATTTTGTTGCAAATGCACTCTCAAGAAAGGATGAGGATGTGGAAGCATTGTTTTGTGTTATTTCTATTATCTAACCATATTGGAAAAATGAAGTAAGGGATGAATGGAAGAAGGGCGAAGAAGTGTGGCCACTCATTCAAAATTTGTAAAAGATCCCAAGTCAAACAATATGGCCAGAACTTGAAGAGGAAGGAAAAATCATATTGGAACCTGGAGGAGTCAGAAACAAGAACCCGACAGCTACAACATCGATCAATTTCAAAGTATCTCATCAAGTGGAAGAACTTGCGCGCTGAAGATTCCACATGGGAGGACACAAATTTTATACAGAAGCATCAAAAAATACTCAAGCGTTGAGCACAACACTTTTTGAAGGAGAGGGGCATGTTAGGCCCCTACACTGCTAGTGTAACCCCTTATTGTTATTAGTACAACCCCCTTATTATATTGTTGTACCTATGTAGTCCCCATATTGTTATTATTGTGCCCCATAGAAGCCCACTATTGTTATTATTGTGCTCTTACATTATTATTGTTATGTCGGCTCTGATTATATTATGACCCTTTGGACTCCTATATATAGAAAGGAGGTCTTGTCATTTGTATCATCTAAGAATTCTTCATTTTTGTAATGTAAAGGAGGTTCCCCCCTAGAAGAGGCTAAATTATAAGGTGTTCCTCTATATTTCCTATCTTTTTGTGAGTTGGTTTCATAACACTGACCATGTTCTCTCTTAATGGATTTCCCTCCTTCCAAGAACATCGGTTAGTAAATCTAAGAAGAAGGTGTATATAGTCAAATGATCACAATTCAAAAGAAGTTAAATTAATGGTGGTGTTATTTTAATAGACAATTTACTCTAGGTTCCCTTTTTATTTTACACCTAAAAGGGAAATCCAATTTCGAACAAAGTCATGGCTTGTGTCGGTCATGTAAGATTGGTCTCTATCTGGAAAGAAAATTCAATAATTCAATTGTCCCATTAATATTTGAGCTTCGCAACACTTAATGGAAACAAAATCTAGAATCCACATCCCTCAAAACCTTCCAAGATGGTAAGAGATTTCCTCGTTTCTAAGAACCTAGTTTGAGCCATCAATTTTACCCAACGAATGCATCCACAACCTTCAAATCCTTAAGGAATTTCAAGTAGTCTTGGGTAAGGATAAAAACCTTGAATCACAAGCCCTAAGATGTGAAGAAAGAGAAGATACTTTGCACCAGTTTAACAACATTGACAAAACCCTAACTAAATGATGCAAGGACAACCTTGCAAAACCCATGATCTTCAATAACTATGCATATGAGAATGCATTTCAACTATTAACCGAATCAAAAACTCAATGTCCGGCAAATTTCACACATCCATATGTTCTACGAACTCCATTCGATTCACAATCTTTCACTCAATAATTACTATTCTTTATCTCCATTTAATAGGCTTTTAAAAATTATAAAACTAACTGAAGATCACACCAACCATATGCACACAAAAATATGAGAATAATTAATTAAGAAATAAAATATTTACAAGAGAAATCATGGCCTATTCATGGCCTCTTGTTCTTCATACTCACTCATTCTCTCTCACTCTATTCTCAATGCCTTTGAGGCTACATAATTCATAAAACTTAGCATGATCTAGAATCACTCAATTAAAAGCTCTAAGACTCTACATGCAATGCATACATATGGCAAAAAGCATCTTGAGGCTTTATTCCATCTTTTTCCCTGTTCTAAAATAGAAAAGCTTCCTTATCCCTTAATGATCCACATCCATTGCTTTTATGCCTTAAAGCTCTCCTAGGTTTATTTATTTATTTTGAGAATATCTAATTAATCACACTTAAAAGCCTAAATATTAAACTGACTTGGAATTTACAAAACTAATTCCACAAATGCATGACCCCCTATGTCTATTATTTATAATAATTTCCCTTTGGGTTGAATGCTCCTGCATCAGACTCCCAAGGTAGAAACATTTCATGATCTCCTGATCATGTGTTCAGATCTATGTTTGCCTGGATCCCATATCTTGTTCTGCAAGTCATCATGTGCTATTGTTCGTTGTCTTCCTCCAACTTTCCACATCTTATGTTGCCTTGCTCCCCTAGCTGCACTCCCACAATCTTCTGTTGTCTTTCTTTTGTTTCTTCCCTTTTGTTTCATTGTTGCTGGCCTCTTCCGGGATTTCTTCAGCATCATCCATCTCATCATTTCAATTTCTTTGTCTAGCAGATTTTCTCCAGCTTCTTCAGTAAGACTTGTACTCACAAAACAATTATTAGAATAAAAAATATAAGGCGTCAGTGCCTCTTCTGCTGCTATCAATGTTGTCTCAGCTGTCACTATGGATGTTGCGGCCTCCCAATCTTCCTGTCCCTCTGCAACATTCCTTTGCTTGTCACCTGTAATTTCATCTGCAACTTTTCCTTCTTGTCCACTGTACTGACCTCTTTCTTCTGCAATCTCCTCATCATACTGCGGATTCTCCAACCAGTATTCCAACAATGCAATTTCTCTGTAGCATTGTTGAAGCATACCATCATCACTTATAGTCCCTGCATTCACACACAAACTTGCAGTTTGAAAATCACCAAGTTTAATAGACTCAACTGTTGCTTCACTTATCCGTGCTATAGACTGATCCACTTCTTCTGTATCCATAAGAACTTCCTCTTGTGCTGTATCAGTTTCACAAGATTGCACATCCTCCTCAACACCTATAATCACATCATTATTGTCAGCTATACAAACACAAGAGTTCACATTATCCAGCTGATCTGGATCTGCCCAATAACTCAAGAAATCGTCAATAATCTCCTCCTCTGTTTCACCAGCGGAAACCTCCTCTGTACCTGCAAACATACAAAACTCATCAGTTTTAAAACTACAAGACTTTTTAGTCTTGACTGCTTTCTTCAGCACTTCCCTTTGATCAGATCTGCATGTGGAATTTTCAAATTTCATCTCTGGCACAAGAACTCTAAGTCCATTTTTCAACAAGGAAATCAGAATTTGTCTCAACCTCCTCTGCAATTGTCGCCAAATCATTCTCTTTCCTTTCAGTGGAAAGATCCATTTTCCTACTCTTGCAGCCATTCTTCCAATACCTGCAACTGTGCCTTTATTACTGCAATCTTTCTTTCTCGAACCTCTGCAGTCATCTCATCTCTGTGGCATGTCTCTGAACCTCTTCTTCCTCTAGAAAAACTCCCTCTGCCTCTGACAGACAACTTCCTCATGAGTTTCTCACTCACCATGAGTTGTACTAGCCTCTGCAACAGCAATCTCTCTTGCTGCAACTTACCTCACCAATCCTTCCCTCCGGATCTGGTCTTTTGGTAAGTATTGGTTCACTACTTCTGGAACCTCTTGAGCACTCCTCTACTCTCTCTAGGCTATCTCTTCAACTCACCTTCTTCTTCAGGACACTGCACTTGTCCTCCTTATGCAGCCTTCAGCTGAATGCCAGGTTCACTGCCACCTTCTCTGCAACCATAAACT
Source organism: Pinus taeda (assembly GCA_000404065.3). Lineage (NCBI taxonomy): Eukaryota > Viridiplantae > Streptophyta > Pinopsida > Pinales > Pinaceae > Pinus > Pinus taeda. The sequence continues at coordinate 13,314 of APFE031243912.1, forward strand.
TCATTTACAAATTTCAAATCAGAAAAATAACCTCACCTCTTAAGATCTTGCATGATCTTGTCTTCTTTCCACTTCTGCAATCTTGTTCACTTGTGTAGTTTGCATATCAGATTTAAAAATCATTCGCACTTCAGTTTTAAAAAAAAAAACAAACATCTTCAGCTGAGCATTCTAGCTCTGATACCACTTGATGCAAGGTCAACCCTGCAAAACCCAGGATCTTCAATAACTATGCATATGAGAATGCATTTCAACTATTAACCGAATCAAAAACTCAATGTCCGGCAAATTTCACACATCCATATGTTCTACGAACTCCATTTGATTCACAATCTTTTACTCAATAATTACTATTCCTTAACTCCATTTAATAGGCTTTTAAAAATTATAAAACTAATTGAAGATCACACCAACCATATGCACACAAAAATATGAGAATAATTAATTAAGAAATAAAATATTTACAAGAGAAATCATGGCCTATTCATGGCCTCTTATTCTTCATACTCACTCCTTCTCTCTCTCTCTATTCTCAATGCCTTTGAGGCTACATAATTTATAAAACTTAGCATGATCTAGAATCACTCAATTAAAAGCTCTAAGACTCTACATGCAATGCATACATATGGAAAAAATCATCTTGAGGCTTTATTCCATCTTTTTCCCTGTTCTAAAATAGAAAAGCTTCCTTATCCCTTAATGATACACATCCATTTCTTTTATGCCTAAAAGCTCTCCTAGTTTTATTTATTTATTTTGAGAATATCTAATTAATCAGACTTAAAATCCTAAATATTAAACTGACTTGGAATTTAGGAAACTAATTCCACAAATGCATGACCCCCTATGTCTATTATTTACAATAATTTCCCTTTGGGTTGAATGCTCCTGCATCAGAAAAAAAATAAGGGAAGCCAGTGGATGGTATAAGGGAAATATGGCAAATCCTTTGAAAGGGAAATGTGGACATGGAAGAAACCCTTAATTAGGTGTTTAAGTAACTCCATGACTGGTAAAGGAAATATTGGATACAAAGAGTTCCCTTAGTTCAACTTTGAGATTTTTCTAATTGGCCAAAGCACAACTAGGGTTTTGTCATAACACTTCAACTTGTGACAAGCTTGTCAATGTTCTCAGATTTTCTAGGAATTTGAAGAGCTATAGAGGGTTTTGTTAGAGATATTTGTTGAATGTTGCAGTAATGATGATCAGAAACATTCTCATTTACTATTGTAAGAAATTATGATCCCAATTCCCTAAATAAAGTCATGGAAATGGTCGAGGAGCTAAAGATTTCTTCTAGGAGACACACTTATGAAACACTTGTTGCTTCTATTTACAAAGGAAACCATGTCGATGCAACCTTAGTTGTATTGGAAAAGATGGCGGGTGTTGATTATTCTCCCCAAATGTTCACATTTCGTCCACTAATATTGTTTTGTTGTCACAAATACTAGATGGATAATCTCCAATAGGTTTACGAGATGATGAAGATGTACGACTGTCCTCCTAGTCTGACGTGCTATAATTTAGTTTTAAAAGTACTTTGCGAGGGGAACCGATTGGAAGAGTGTTGAACTCCTTGAGAGTACGACTAAGATGGGCTACAAATTGTATGCAATTACATATTATATAATGATTCGAGTTTCTTGCATAAACGAGACAATCCCAAGTGTGTTGTGAATCTTTGTTAAATTGAAAGAAGATGGAATTAACCCTTTATTTGCTACTCACAATTCTTCTCAATGGAATCTTCCAAACAAAAGGTTTTAAAGAGGAACACTCATTCTTGATCTAGCACAGTGGAAAGGATAACATGTTGGATTTGAACAACTATGTATATTTGATCGATGTCTGTACCAAATCATGCCAAGGGGAAGAAACACACCATCTTTTGTTGGAAATGAAAGCTATGGATTTGGAACTTCTAGATGGCCAATTATGCAATAATGTTTTATACAAAAACCAAGTTAGTGAGTGAGGAAATGTAGTACAACTATTGGTTATCGATTCAATATGGATAACTATCACCACATTAAGGGAGTTTTGACGTCTAAAATGGGCCTCCTAAGAAAAATGTACAACCAAAATAAACTTTATAAGAACCAATAGGATTCAAGATGATGATGTCAACCATGGGGAATGATTCACCATTTTTGGAGTAAAAAAGTAAAAAGATTAAAAATAATAAAATAATAAAACTACTTTTTCAACTCATATTTTCAACTTATCTCCCTAAGGTTTTACTCAAATTTTGAGGAGGAGTACTCATTAGATGCAAAATTTAATTCATCATCTAAGGAGTACCCATGTTGCGTATTTTCGATAGAGCCTGTTACATGAAAAATGAGAAATATATGAAAAACGTGATTGCAAGCATGTTTTCCATGTATTTCTCATTTTTCGTGTAGTAGGGTCCATCGAAAGGATGCAACATGGGTACTCCTTGGATGAGGAATCAAATTTTGCATCCAACGAATGTTGTTGCTCGAAATTTGAGTAAACCCATAGGAGATAAGTTGAAAAATATGAGTTGAAAAGAGGGTTTTTCTTTTTTCCCTCTAAAATTTAATGATGTAATCTAATCTTATTTCATTATTTCCACTATTTTTAGACCTTAAAATTCCTCTAATGTTTATTATAATGTTGAATATATAACAAAACAACTTATAGAGCATGATTAACTGTTGCAGTATGTAGATTAATGTTTTTCTTGCATGAAATCATTAGAAAAATTATCTTGTTTACAATGTATCCCATCGCACCAACATCAATAGGGGAGACTTTCAAATTGTTAATACGCATCCTGAGAGTTTGAAGAACCCAAACTGATATAAATATTCCAACCATCTTCTTACTAACTATTCGTACATAGCGTTCCTTGACAATTTTAGGTTTTGTAGGTGACACATCAACATTTGATGATGAAAGTGTCTCCGGGAAATTCTTTGGTTCTTCATTGAAATCACTTTTCTTGAAGGAAGAAACCAGGGTATCTTTAAGGATTTAATATTTTTCCTATGTATTGTATTGTAGGTGAATATTCCGGTTCAAAAAATCATATGTATATAATGTAGAATAGTCTATCTAGGGCAGCATAAAATGGCTTGTATGGGTCCCTAACTATGAAAAGTGTCCATATATACTCCAACGTTGATGGCTTTCCAAGTGGTACTAGCCCTCCCAAGTCTCTAGAGGTGAGACCATCCTCATTTAGGCCTTAGATCAACTGCATCTCTCATAAAGTGTTAAGGCTAGCCTAGGGGTATCCTAGGACCAAGAGTATCATCCTAAAAAATCATCAAATCTAGTGAAAAGTGGCACAACATCCTAGGTACAAGGAGTGCTTTGGTAGATGTGTGACATGTTGGTGCTACTAGGAGGCCCAAGAGTCTCAATGCTTCACATATTTATGCCAATATGCTTCTCTAGTGGTCTATGTACCTTTGGGTAAGATTCATAATACATGCACTAAACCACCTAACAATCATAACAAAAAGTCT
>APFE031243920.1:756-13475 GCA_000404065.3 Pinus taeda
TGTAACTTATAATCCGACGGTCACGATATGTAGTGATCCGACGGTTCATTCTCTCCTCAGTATTACCGACACTTGATCTGTGGCTTGACACCCGATTGGTCCATGAATTCTATTTAAAGCGCATGGAGGGTCATTTGTAGGTTCACCGTGCATGAGAGAAGCTTATGTAAATTTTCATTCTTTTATTAATAAATTGCCTGTAGTAGCCACGTTGGCACAGGCCGTGGACTGTTTCCCTCTCTGAGGGTTTTAACCACGTCAAAATACTGGTGTATGGATCTGTGATCTGTTTGTGAGCGGTGTCCTTTTGGTGTTCTGTCTGAGGAACTTACCCTGTAAATTCCTACAAAAAACACAGTGTTAAAGACAATAAAGGTACAACAAAGAAGACCAAGAAAGTCAACAGAAATAAATTTTTGACTCTATTTATCATAGGATTGGTGTCTCCAGGTAGCGGTAGCGGTCTGAAAAAGAACAACAGGTTGGAGCATGTGAGGAAAGGGAGTTGGTGCTTCCATCAAGTTGTAGCTTGTGAAAGAAAATAGAGGTTGAAGCCTCAAGTAGGTTGGTGCCTACAAAAATTGATGTAAAAATAAGTTGGTGCTTGCTATTACATCAGGACAAAAGATTGGTGCTTGTTTTTTATGTGTGTGATTTTAATTGTATAATTGTGCATTGATTTCATAGAGTTAATGCTGGTTAATTAAATAATTATGCTCATCATTAGAAATAGCTAAAATTGTTGTGAAGGCCTTAAAATATTGATTCACTACCCCTCTCAGTATTTTCTTAATTTCAGCACAACCAACAGTGCTTTAAGCCCTACTAAAATCTCCTTTGCGTTGCACGAAATACCATCAGTCTATTCTTAGTGAGGCTCATTTTCTCAAGAACTCAATTTTGAAGTTTATTTTTCAAATGTATCTAGGAATTATGTATAAGGTTAAAGCTTTCATTGTAAAGTTATTTTTATTGTAAATTTATTTTTACAGCATTAGGTTGTTAAATCTTAAAAATATGATATTTTCATTGTAATTTGTATTAGTAAGAGATGTATATTCCCAAAATCTTTAGAGTTATATTTTTCCAATAAACCTGAATCAGTTGATAATGTTAAGAATGCAAATTCCATCCTCATTAAAAATCATAATCTAAAGAATGCAAATACCATATTCTACCAAAATGAGATTTATTCTTGGTGGCAAGATGGATAAAGTTATCGAACAAGATGTAAGGCTGACATCCATGTTTTCAGGTTATACCATAGTCTATAGTAAACATGTTATGATCAACCATTTCCAGATCTCTTACTGAACCATGCAAACATGCTAACACTAGGAAATGAGAGTTTCAACTCTAAATGGATGGACATGTGTAAGGAATACTATTCCACTAGACTAACACAATTCCTGAATTTTAATAAAACACAACACGCTAAAACTAGGCAAGAAGAGATTCAACTCTAAAGGGTCGGACATGCATGCAAGGAAGACTATTCCACTTGACCAACACTTGCCCTAAAATTTACTGAACCATGAAAACATGTTAACTGTAGGCAAGGAGAGGTTAAAATCTAAAGAATTGTACATGTAAGCAAGGAAGACAATTCCACTATACTAACACAATTCCTAAATATCATCTGTATGATCAATTGCATATCTTGATTTGGTTATGCAAAGTAGTGGTATCTTAAATATGGGCAGAGTATTTAATAGGATAGAAAATTATTTTCTAATATGGCAACCTTGTAAAGTTCATATTCTTAGAAGTGTGGTCAATGGACAACTTTGCTATTTCTTGACTTTCCCCTATTCACCCCATTGATTGGTCAATCCAAGATTAATAAGAGGAGGGGTGCCATGCTACCTTGAAATCATAGAAAGTTGTGTTTCATAAGTGATCAAAACAAGCCATTAGTCCAAACATATAGAATCTTATACTATACCTCTAGTGGTAGGGAACAAGCTTCATTCTTCAAGCTCCTATTGGGTGGCTCCTACTTTGACATGTCACAGAGTATGAAAAAAATGATCGATTAGTGTGTGGTTTAAGGGAATTGACAATGTACCTTGACTCGTCATGCAATGCAGTCAAGCCTCAATTTTGGGCAACATGATACGGGAAGTAATCCATGGAATTTAAGAAAAAAAGGATTCTGATCCAACATTATGAATTAAAAGGGATTGGTGTATTTTTAGTGAACCTCTAACCATCCTTCTTGTACAAGAAGGATGGCTACAAATTCATTGGAAATACACTAGCCTCTATTAATTCATAATGGGAAAGTAATTATGAAGATGACAAGCTTGTCACATTTCATGTTCTCATATGTATGGTTGATGGAGGCATCTAGATGTTTCTGGGTGTAAGATATGTCGGGTATAGTTCCTTTGCCCAATATTATGGCAGGATTCTCTTCACATGTTGAACAACCTATGGTCTTTGATAATACAGTAACAACTCCAGCTTCAAATAAGAGTGCAAGAGCAAGTTATATGATGACTAACTAATGAAGGCATACAAGTGCTCAACTAAGGATACATGTGATTCCACAACCCTTGGATTCCTTCTCTATCTAGAGGGGTTGTTTATGTAGGTCATGCTGCAGCCCTTAGTATTCCATCCCTAACTAGAGAATTTTTTTATGACAATCAAGTGGCCACATGAATCTACAGAAGGTGCCCATGGATATAGACGCTCAACATTTTGCGATGTAGTACTATATCTACATTCACTTATTGTTACAATAGTAATACGTGTATCATACTTTGGGAGTACTTTCCATGCAAGCCTCATAATCATTTATCCCACTTCATTGTTGAGTCTAATGCTATCAAGTTCCACATTTGTTGCGACAAGATTTACTTCAAGATTAAATGAGCATAACTTATAGATTTTGGTGGGAACTGGCTGGGAAATAACATTAGGAGGCCATTCTAGATTTAAATCACTAGAAATTCTAAAATCTAAATCTACAAATCTTTCTTTGTTGATGGAGAATCTTAAAAATAACAAGACAAATAGATTAATATTGCTAAATATGAGATAGTTTCCATGGTAATTCAATCGAATATAAGGCATTTACTGATAAGGATATATATTATGAATAACTGGTTTTTGTGTTTGTGATCTTATAGACAAATTTTGTCAATGAATTTTATCCTGATTTGAAGTGGAAGTGCACATTTCAACACTTGTATTGGATTTCTCTTTCTTAAGCAGGAGTTTCTAGATAAGATGCCATGTGGTTGTCTTCCTAAACCTCTGCTCTAGTATTTTATGTGAGTTTTTTTGCAAGGATTGGAGAATGGTGGAACGATTGAAATAGAAGTATGTATTGTCCTTCCAGTTACAGGTCTTTAAGCCTTAAGATATGGAAACTTGAATTCTTGCTGAGGAAAAAGGTTTCCCTAGTAGTATCAACATTTTTCAACATTTTTCCAACAAATGGAATTAGGTTGGATTCCACCTTTTGGACCTATGCCAATAAATGGCATATCCATGTTAGTGCTACTAAAGCCTTTCAGATTTAGTTGGCATCACGTTGGAATCATAAACCAAATATGGACACTATCCATTGAAAACTGAAAAGTTAGCAACTGATTAAATCAACTAAACCATCACTAGAATCTAGCTCATATCTTTAGGGGGCAGCAGATCACTCTTATCTAGGGGTTATATGATATGTTGGGATACTTGGGTCCTATAAGGCATATGCTTATTATTGTGTTTAGGATTGCTCGTTTTGGAATCTTGCGTATTTATCTATTTTACATTGAGAATGAATAATGTTAAATATGTGATCAATACCATTGAAATCACTTCATTAACTCGCTCCTTCTTTACTTGACCGGTGGCTTTGTGTCAAAGGAATGCCTTTCCTTTCGAAAAGATCACATCATAGCCTCTATCCTCAAGCATGGCAACAGATACCAAGTTCTTCGTCATTCTGGGTACATGCATAACATTCTTCAAGGTGAGTGGAGCCTCATGCTCCCTCTCAAAAGTAAGAGTGCCCACACCAGTAACACTATACTTACCATCATCACCCATCTCAATATGCATCTTGAGATCTTTCTCCTCCAATTTACTAAATAACTCTTTGTCGCTAGCCATGTGGAAAGAAGATCCACTGTCTAAGTACAAGACACTTCCTATCATTGAAGACACCATGCATGCAATGAGGGAAAAGTCCAATTCAAATTGGGATGCCAAAGCCTCACCCATTGTTCCTCCTGAGGACTCATCCTTGGACTTCCTCAATGGAAAATTTGTAGCAAAGTGACCCATCTTCTGATAATCAAAGCATTTAACTTTTGTCATGTCCTTCTTCTTACCTCCATGATATAAATCTAATTTGGAACGAGAAATTTTACCTTTCCCCTTCCTTTCCTTAATTTCTAAGGCAAAATTCTCTTCATCATCAGTCTTTGATGAAGATCCATCCCTAGTGCTCCTCCTAATCTGATCCTGCATCAAATCCGACCATATTTGTTCCCAATCTGGCTTCTTCTCCTGACCATTGACAGAGTCATGATAACTATGCCAACTCTTTGGGAGTCCAAGAGAGTAAGGCTCACCATATCCTCCTCGACAACTATGATTCCAACACTTCCAAGTTCATCATGACATTGAGTGAACTTGATCAAGTACTTTGGAATTGTCTCATCTTTCTCCATCTTGATTTTACGAAGTTTATCCTTCAGTGCCAACTTCCTTTGATCACTGCTATTATGATACAAATCGGACAATGTTTTCACATATCATGCAGAGTTTCCTTTCCATGGAGACTCGAGACAATGTGGTCTCAAACTCCCTCAAGGATTATCCACCTTTCCTTCGCCACACACTTCTTCCATTCGACCAAGTTCTCTACATCCGTAGTTGTTGGCTTGGGGGCTTCTTGATCAATGAATTACTTCAAGCCATTATCTTCTAGCACAGCCTCCATCCTATCCCTTCAGGCTATAAAATTAGAGTTTCCTTCCAAGGCATACTCAAGTCTCAACCCATGGAATGAAATCTACCGATCCTGAAGTATGTATGCATATTCGACTTTCACCTGCAACCCAAAAACTCAAAACTTCGAAATCTCCTCTAGAGAGCTGATTTAAATCAACAATATCTCTCTCATCCTAAATTCGATTCGGCCAATTTTTTTTTTTTGAATTTAGGTATCTTTTCCCAAGGAAAACAAATATGCAATTTTTTTATGAAAATGTTTCACAACAATTCTCAAAACTTCTCTTCAAAATCTCAACCCAAAAAATAATCTTACTCTGATACCTTGTAGAAAAATGTGTAGATTCACAAGCTCGTGTAATATACTAAAACAAGAGACAAGAATCTACTTCTACTCTTTACAGCGAAATTCCATAAACATCAAGAAAAAAATAAGCAATAGAGGAAGAGAATAAAAGGCACATAACACAACAAATATCTGGGGAAAGCCACAACTCAAAACCCCACTATTTGTTTTATATTAATTAGGAAAATAAAGATGAAATTACAATGCTTGTTCTCTCTAGAACAATCCCAACACTCAATAAATTCAATATCCAACTCATAAGCAAGCTCAAGGCCAAAGCTTAGCTAATTCACAAGCTCTCCAAGTCACTATTCCAATGTGTAATTCCTATGAAGGATAGCTCGTATTTAAAGGGAAATAAAGCCTCTAAAAATAGTGCAATCCCTCAAGGATCAGTTCCTAAATGCATGCACTATCAGTGCAACTTAGAAAAATCTAAAACAAATAGTACAATGTCCCTGTACTCTAGTCTCAATTGGGTCTTTCTCAGAATCAACATGCATGAGTTTTTTATGGTGGAATCTTCAATTAACTAGAGTAGCACTAATTGGGTCACTAGTGTCCCAATTGACTGTTTACTCACTATTAGTTCCTGAAACTGATTGGAATTAATTTAACTGGACTTAACTCAATAAATTGAGTTAACTTATTACAACTTGTTTGTGAGAATAATTTCAGGAAAATCACATATAAAATCATTTGTCAACGCGTTTCAAACCAACTAGTGTGGTTCATTGTCAGGACAAGCTGAAGATCAAATTTGAGCGATAAGTTAAATAGAGAATGCAGGTCATTCCAACATCTATATTTGATTGGGCAATAGATAAAAATACTTCTAACGACTAGATTTAACCAAGGCCCAAGGGGAGGGATCAAGGTTGTTAAAAAATCTTTTAAATACATTATTGAAATAAATTTATATTATTAATTTAAATTAATATTATTATTCTTATAAATAGTATCAATATTAGGGAATAATTCTACTAAGAATAATAGACTAATATTAAAGTTCTAATCTTAGGGTAAATCCCATATTTTAAGTGAACATTGTTTTATATAGATGTTAATAATATCATTATTAACTTCACAAACAAATATTATTACTATTAATAACAATAGTCTAGGGTAAAAAATAATAGTAATATTATTATTATTATTAACTTCAAATTAAAGAGAGCAACCCCATTACACCTAGGATCTACAACCTTCCAAAGATCCATAAGGAGGGGGTTCCCTTGAGACCTATTGTCAACACCATAAGTGGTCCTACTTACCTCCTTGCCAAATTCCTCGCCTTGAAGCTTAGACCCTTGGTTGGCCACACGGAGTCTTTCGTTAAATACTCTGCGTCATCTGTTGATGATCTTAAGAGAATTAAGCTTGACCCAGAGTACATTCTGGTAAGTTTCAACGTGGTCTCCCTTTACACTTGTATTCCCATCAATGAGGCCATGGAGGTTATCAACAAGCTCATTGACCCAAATATCGCTCGGTTAGTTGAGTTGTGCCTTAGTTTTTTCAGCTTCGAAGGAGAGTTCTATGGGAAAACCTGTAGGGTTTCCATGGGCTCATCCCTGTCCCCTATTGTTGCTAATCTTTTTATGGAGGATTTTGAGTGCAAAGGTTTGGCCTTCGTCCGTCTCTTACCAAAGCTATGGAAGAGATTTGTAGATGACATAGGTGTCGTTTGGTCTCATGGTCATGATGAGTTGGATATTTTCTTTCGTCATCTCAATAATCAATCCTCTGCCATTAAATTCACTATGGAAAAGGAATTCAATGGTTGTCTTCCGTTCCTTGATGTTCTCATCTCTAAGAATAATGATGGTTCCTTTTCCCACCATGTATTTTGAAAAATGACTCATACTAATCAATATCTCCATGCTATCTCCCATCATTTCCCAGCTCAGAACTTGGGCGATCTCAACACGATTGCTACTTATGCATTAAGAATCTCTGATGAAAAGAGCTTGGAAAAGGAGACGGCTCATCTCCTAGATGTCTTTGTTAGAAATGGTTACAGTAGACACCTGGGTTAGAAAGCCTTCCTCAAGGCCCAAAAGGAGCCTTCAATCCATAAAGATCGTAAATATTGGGTCCTGGGGGTTCACCTCCCTTACATCTAAGGGACCACTGATAGGATTGCTAAGATTATTAAGAAACACAATGTTCCCTTGACCTTTAGACCTCTTAATACCATCCGTAGCTCCTTGCGATCTGTTAAAGATCCTGTTGACCCTAAAGATATGAAAGGTGTCTATTTCATTCCCCGTTCCTGTGGAACACCATACATTGGTGAAACTGGTTGTTCTATTAATCAAAGGATTAGTGAGCACTCTGTAGACTTAAAGCATGGAAGGGCCAAGTCCTCTGCCCTTGCAGCGCATGCTGAGAAGACTAAACATCATGTTTGTATCGAAGAGGCTTGTGTTATTGTGAAAGTTGCGCAGTTTCACCATTGAAAATTTAGGGAAGCCCTTGAAATCGAGAAAAGGCCTAATAATCTCAATAGGGATGGCGGCTGGAAGATTAGTAGTTCCTGGATCCCAGCCGTCTCTTCCTAATCTCTTCATCTCGTTCATTGTTTTTTCCTTTCCTTGGCCTTTTGGTTTCTTAAGATTTCATTTGTCCTTTGTTATCTTTTATCTTCCCTTGATCAGGTTTTAATTATATTTAGTTACTCTTTAATTATAATATTATTATAATTAGTAAAAAAAGATTTTTTCACCCTAGACCATTATATTATTAGTATTATCTTATTAGGATATTTTTAGCATTAAGTCACTTTTTTTTTTTAGGAATGAATTTACCCTTATAATAAAAGTATATCAAATTCACTATTATCATTAACATTATAGATAATAAAAATCGTAACAATAGTTAGTAATAATAATATTAGTATTTTAATATAATTATTTCACATTATAAGTTAATAATTATTTGGATTATTTTTCCTAGGCTAGTATTACTTATCGAGATAATTACTTACTTTGATAGTTGAATAATAATAATAAGTATTTACTATTATCTTTTACACTCCTAGTACCTATTATTAATTAATATTTAATAATATTTTATTTTGTGAGTAATAATGATATTATTAACATCTGATATAAAACAATGGGTCACTTAAATTTGAGATTTACGTAAGATAGAACTAATATTAGTTTATTATTCATAGAATTTCCCTAATATTGATACTATTTATAAGGATAATAATATTAATTTAAATTAATAATGTTATTAATAATATAAATTTATTTCAATAATGGATTTCAAAGATTTTTTAACAACCTTGACCCCTCCTCTTGGGCCTTGATCAAATCTAGCAGTTAGAAGTCTTTTTATCCATTGCTTGGTCAAATATAGCTATTGGAATGACCTGCATTCTCTATTTAACTTATCGCTCAGATTTGATTTTCAACTTGTCCTCACAATGAACCACACTGGTTGGTTCGAAACGTGTTGACAAATGATTTTTTATGTGATTTTGCCGAAATTATTCTCACAAACATGTTATGTGATCATAGAAGTCTCAACTCTATAATAATTACAACTCATTCATAACTCATCATTAACTCCTATAAGTTAGGGAGAACATATACATGTCTTCTAAAAGACTTCCAATTTGAATTTCCTAAAGTAATTAAGTTAATTAAAATTAATTAATTATTTTCAAATTCCTATGAGAAAAGAATTTTATTTTAATTCACAGTTTAATTCAAGGACAAATTAAACTGGAATTTCTTGTTTCCATTTCTTAACACAGAATGTTGGCCCGTGGATGGGAGAGAAACAAGCTAACATGCACAGGCTAGCAAGTCACTGAAACTCAGCTGAAGCCTATGTACTTAACATGCAAGACATGCTATCAACGAAGGTTGGTAGGGAGGCTCCAAAACGAAGCTAAGGAAAAGTTTTGGAGGATGTACTTAACATGCAAGACATGCTATCAAGGAAGGTTGGTAGGGAGGCTCCAAAACGAAGCTAAGGAAAAATTTTGGAGGGTGGTTGTAGCCGCTACAATAGAGAGTTATGCTCCTGGTGTGCACGAGAAACACAACACTAATTAATATTACAATTTCTCTCCTTTTTCTTTTTCAAAATAAAAAAAAAAAAACTTAAACATAGTTGTTTAAGAGCAACAATTGGAATGATTTTGAAATATGATATAGTTAAGAGATTTTGTTTCAAATAATTTCCAATTATTCTAGTGAACTAAACATCACATTATTTATTTTACATTATATATATATTATATATATATAATATATTTATATATTATATATATATATATATATATATATATATATATATATATATATATTATATATATATCAATTGAATTTTAAAAATATTTATGTTAAAAACATTTCAATGGTCAATTTCATACTATGAGGGAGATTTGTAATCACTTCCATGTTCAACATCAAGTTGTACCAAACATAAAAGTTGGAGAGTATGATACATACATAGACACACTTAGAATACAATATATCTAGATAATGATACATTTAAAACAACAATTTAAAGCCAATCCATAAGAGTTATGCTCATAGTTTGTGCTAGATAATGATACATTTAAAACAACAATTTAAAGCCAATCCATAAGAGTTATGCTCATAGTTTGTGCTAGATAATTATACATTTAAAACAACAATTTAAAGCCAATCCATAAGAGTTATGTTCATAGTTTGTGCTAGAAATGCTCATGGAAATTTATCTTAAATTTTAGAAACTTTGGTTAATCTTATGAGTCCCTAATATGCAAAGTGCAAATTGATAGGTGATATTTTTTAAAATTATTGAAATTTCTAATGTTTTTATAACATCTCTATAAAACATTAATGATCTTTAAGGTAAAATAATTTTATATTATAAAATTTGGGAAAATTATTTTTAGAAAAAATGGAAATTGGTAATTTTTTGTTTTTGACAAAGCATACGGAACTTTATTGCAATTTATTATATTAGTATATTAAATTCTATTTTTTATGTTAAAAATACAAAATTTAACTTTCTATTTATCAAGTAATTATATTATTATAACTACTAGTTTAATTAGGAATAATAATTATATGAATATATTTAATAAGATAAACATTTTACTATCCATTATTATTCAACTAGCAGTTGCATCAAATGCTTCAAAGGTAATGCCGTAAGGTATAAATTTGAGAAAAATCATGATATATAAAAAAATCATCGAAGATAGAAATTAGTAAACAAATTGTCATTCAAACCAGAAGATAAATAAAAATCACATACATTATATGAAATTGACAAATTTTATAACCTTACCAAAATAGGTTGCCTCTTGATGTTCGAAGATGCTCTTTCAAGTTCCAATAGAACCCTTGTTACATGGGGGCTTGCTTAAGTCAATCAGTCATTTACAACATTTGTTTTGAGTGCATTAAAGGTCCATGTCAACCCCTTGGAAATTAACCAAAATAGGTTGCCTCTTGATGTTCGAAGATGCTCTTTCAAGTTCCAATAGAACCCTTGTTACATGGGGGCTTGCTTAAGTCAATCAGTCATTTACAACATTTGTTTTGAGTGCGTTAAAGGTCCATGTCCACCCCTTGGAAATTATTTGTGCGATACGGGGTCCATAATTATCATAGGCATGATTGATGGAAGGACAGTTAATTGTTTTACATCTTTTTTACATCTTTCAAAGTTGTCCATGTCCACCCCTTGGAAATTATTTGTGCGATAGGGGGTCCATAATTATCATAGGCATGGTTGATTGAAGGATAGTTAAATGTTTTACATCTTTTTTACATCTTTCAAGTTGTTTGATGAGGGGTAGGCTAGAGTGTTAGTCGTATTTGATGGCTAAATTATTGCATGATGCACAATCTACCCATCAAATTCTAACCATGGGACAAAGTAAGAGAAAAGTTCAAGTCAATTATCTCTTTTATTGCTTAATCCTACCATCAATGTAAGTTCTGAAAATAAAGGGAAGGAAATTTTGTTTGCGTGTTTGGTTGAACTTGACGGTAAGTGAAAGAAATTTCCTTTTTGACCTTCACGTAAAGGTGGAAGTGTTTTAGTGTCAAATTCCCAAAAAATTCCTTTCATTTCCATTAAAGAAATAAACGACTAAAACGGAGATGAAAAAGGTTGTTCACAGGTAAAAAACCCGCATTTAGAAGCAACTTATCCATGCTGAAATGATTTGTTTGGATAGCTGGATCTCATATGTGAATTGTCAATGCAGGAAAGCTAAGCGAATGAATTCATAGAAGTTTCCTTTCTATGAATTCATAGAAGTTTCCTTTCTCATGAATGAAAGCCACCTTGCGAACTATTTCTTTATATTCTTGGTATAATCGTGGGCTATGTTTAATATATAAAATAAACATAAAAAGGAAAAATTTAGAAAAATTTGAGAGGTTATTATTTATCCATTTAAACTTATTATTTTGCACATCCCTCTATATCAAATGTTTTTTTCAATTAAAAAAAGGAAGCCATATATGCTTTTTTGAATTTGATACAAAGAGAACAAGGAAGGTCAAAAAAATTTCAAAATGGGGAAGGAAAACCGTGAAAGCATTTTCATATGAAACATTCTAGGATCCATCCTTAGAGATCTACAAGAAAATTTCTCGAAAGAAACTGTGGTGAGGTCGAATATAGTCAAATGTCGTCCTCTACATCGTAATTCCACACAGGACATTAGTAATCCATCATATTGTAATGTGGCATACAACATGTCTTCAAGGTATACAATGTGTTCAATTAGTCGCTCATCATATTGTAATGTAGCATACTGCATGTTTTCAAGGTATACAACATGTCCAATGTAGCATACTACATGTTTTCAAGGTATACAACATGTCCTCCTTGTCTCGCTGAATTAGTAGCCCATTATATTGTAATGTGGCATACAACATCTCTTAAAGATATATAATATGTCTTCTTTTTGGGAGCTATGAGCTCATAGCTATTCACTTAACATTGAAAAAGAGGAGAAGGTTAATATATGGTGTGATGTAGTGTTGAAAATTAAATTATAACAATATTTATTTTTTTCTTTAATTTTTTTTTTTGTCATATAGTTATATGCATATGCATTTATATAGTTTTTTGTTATTACTTAATGTTATGTGACATCTTCTCCTAATGACCTATAAAATACTTGGCGATGCAATAAATTATGAATAGCTTTTAATATCATTTGTTCATTATCAACTAATAAAAGATAATCATTTCTCTTTTTTGAGATTAAACTCAGTTTCAAAAGTAAATCTTCAATATTATTATTATTGATATATGGTAAATTTAAAAATACTTGGCGATGCAATAAATTATGAATAGCGTTTTATATCATTTGTTCATTATCAACTAATAAAAGATAATCATTTCTCTATTTTGATAAAAGATAAATTTTTCTATC
>APFE031243938.1:0-11094 GCA_000404065.3 Pinus taeda
ATATAGGGTCCAAAAAAAAAAATTCTCGGGGCACTGCCCCAGACCCCATAGAGGGGGGCTACCCGCCCCCCTCAAACCCCTCTGACCCCCCCGCTGCGCAACGAAGGGGGGGCTTCGCCCCCCCTCTAACCTCCTGGTTAACTACGTGGGTTAGTCGTGGAAAGAATATAACACAACCCAACAACAATGAAATTGTAACTATCACAACTGTCATTCTTGTAAATGTATCAATAGCATCAAAGTAATTAAAACCTTGAAATTGTATTTGAAAAATATGCATCATAACCATGTATAACTTCTTCTAGTGCCTATATGTTGAGGCAAGAAAAATAAAATATGAAATTACATCATGATTTCATGCCAACGTTCCTTATTTCTCCTACTTAATATTTAGAATTTTAGTTGTTTAAAGTGCATTATTTTGAGTCTTTTTAGGAGGATAAATCGTGATAATGGCACAATGGTTTGCACAATTTTTTTTATGTAAGTGGCTCAACATCTTGCAACTCCACGTGGTGGGTTGTATGGACATGCCAGAACTCATAATTTATGGGATCATTAGGTAGAAAAAGAGCTTGGGTTAGTGAGAGAGGGTAGGCATGTTGTCATATGGGGGGCGTGGGTGGGGAAGCATGGGATGCAAGAAGATGGGATAAAACATCACCTATTATGTTTTTTAGTAGAAGAAATTATGAGGAATTGATAAGTTTAGTTGCATCATAATTTTGTGAACCAATATATAGTCACTACTCTTTCTTGTTGTGTACTAGATATAGCTAATAAGAATTTATTCCTAGAAAATTTACAAAATTAGCAGTTTCTATAAATCTTATTAGAAATGGCCTAGATTTGAAAGGAAACAACACATAACTCAAAAACAACTAGTAGACATAACAAAAGAAAGTAGTAAAAGTAAAAGGGACAGAGAACCAAAAAATGTTGAAAGGAAAATTAAAACAAAAATGGCAAAAAATTCAAAAGAAAGAAAATAATATCTACAAAAGGATCATGAAACAATTATATCACCCTTTGTCTACCTCAACATAAACCTTGAGGTGTGTCTTATTTGAAGTACGAAGATCATCAAAGAAGCATACTTTATGATTTATCTTCTTGACAAGCATGAGGATGGCAACATGTCTGAAGCATTCAACATGGAAGGTGTAAGAGCCTCGGGTTAAAAGTTCATGTAACCAAATTTAATAAATGAAAAATAAGACCAAGGTCATGGGACACGTATTCCAAGCTGAATGTTGGGAAAAAACATCCTAGTGGGTGTCACTTCGATTTATTATGGCTAAGGAAATTGGAAAAGGAAAGAGACATTAATTGACATTATATTTATGAAAATAAAGGAAAATAGGATAAAGGAAATGAAGGGTCACAATTTGCATCACTGGGAAATTAAAGGAAAATAGAGGAAAATGAAGAAAATAGAGGCCTCAATGATAAAAAGGCTTCTAAGGATCAATTCATAGCTTTTTCTGGCTTAGCTTTTGTCGTTTCGGTTTTGGAGCTCTCTCTATTCTCTCATACTTTTGCACACTTGGAGCATTCTTGGAGCACTTAGCATCGAATAAAGAAAAGCAAGGACAAGCAAGGAGCAGGTTGAATCACTAGCTTCAGTAGGAATATTTTTTAGGTAACATGTTTCATGTGTGATTTCCTAGCTAATGTGTTAATGCATGGTACATGCATTGGTTTATTTGGTTCATTTTTTGTCATTGGCATGGGTTTTTCTAGGTGTCGCAGTGGTTTCATCCTTGCCTTGCCATTTCCTAGATAGCCATGGTGTGATGGGATTCTTTTATGGTTGAGCTTTAGATTGTTGGATGGTTTTAGAATCGGGTGAGGTGGTCTCAGGAAAATTCTCAAGGGTTGGTAGTGGAAGTGGTTTAATCTTCGGGAAGCCCTCGACAGGTGGATGAAGACAAGAAAATTCCTCAAGGTAATGGTGAAGAAAATTTGAGGCATCCAAGCTTATTTTGGGTTCCATGATCTCTTGACCCATTTTGGCGAGATCGAGGTAGCCTGAGGGTGGAGGTGGTTTAATCTCTGGGAATCCCTAGTTGTTTATATCTTAAGATCCCACATTCATGCTTGGAATATGGCACATGGGTGATTGGCTGAAAGAAATATTTGGTTCAGCCCAATCTATAGTCAAGTGGTACGTGGAAGTCCCTAACTTGGTTGGCTTTTGCATAAGTTAATAACAATTATTTTCCTATTGTAATCTATGAGAACTTTTACTTGTTATTATGGTGATTTGATGGTTGTTCTGTCATTGTTAGTAATATAGTTATATGTTGGTTATAAGCATGGATTTGTAATGTGCTCTGGCTATGACTTGTTCAGGATTTGATAAGTATGTGATGGTTAATGAATGCATGGGATAACAAGTGTTATTATAGCTATTATGAGAGGGAATTAGACCTTCTTAGTGATTCTCAAATAAGTTTCAGACTCCTATGATTAGATATGCATTCATGACCTATAACTCACATGTTCACCATATGTTTTACGAAATGAATCATGGTTAGGCCCGGTTAGGTCAACTTCTTGTTCAATTTTTGTATGAATAGCATTGTCATGATGTCATTTATCATTCTGAGAAGTTAAAGGCAATTTTGGGTAGTGGTCTGGAGGCTGGCCTTGAACGATGGCTCAGATCTCAGGGCCGCACCCTCTAAACTGGATATTTTGGACTATAACCACACCCTGGCAGGCTTGTGCATGTGGTTGGAGGGTCATAACTGCACCGTTGTAGGATTATTCATGCATTTTTGGGCCTGGGTCAAGGAAAAATAGCTTCATCTCAGGGTTTGGTCACCTGAGGTAGTACTTTGGCCCCTGAGTGTCCTGTACCTTTGAGGGATGTTGTGAGTTGTCAGTCAGTGGTAAATTTGTCAGCTCCACTTCCATAACTAAAGCTTGTAGGTCAGGTCATGTCATAGTGACTCTTTGTCTCATGTTTACTCTAGCAGGCCAATGAAATTGGGTAAAAATGGGAGGGGAGAGTTATAGATTGGTATTAGAGTGAGGTTGCAACACTAGACCTTGGGGTAAAAGTGATCGTTATACATGCATGTTAGTGTCTATGTGGTTGTTATGAATGCACTTTCATGGTTATGGTTATCGTGCATGAGGTCATTGTATGCGGTTAGTATTATCATTCATGATGTCGATATATTGATATGATCATGTATACATATGTATCGTACTAATCTGGACTGATTTTGCAGATGAGATAGCCTCCCTTGAACTTAACTGAGGTATGCTGATTATGTTTATATTTGGTTTATCTGACATGGTATATGTTGTAGCATTTTTTGTTTTGATAAGTTAGCACATTAGCAAAAAACGAAAAATCAAATTATATTAAAATGCTAAGTTAGAATATGGACAAAACAAAACAGAAAATAAAATGTTAAGAATATTTATTATGATGTCCATATCAAAGAAAATGATAGGTTATATTTCCCTAAAACATGAAGGCAAAATAAATAAAATGTTAGGCAAGCAAAGAAAGAAAAAAATATTGCTTTAGTTAAAAAAGAAATAAATTTGAGGCAGCTTGTTTAAATGTGCCATTAGAGTTTGTTAAATTTTGCTAATAAAGGTTAAGTTCTGTTGTGGTAAAACACAACCCCCCGCCTTACCCCCCATTTTTTTTTATTTTATGTACTCAAATAATGGGGACCCTGTCTATAAATTTTTGGCTAAGAATCTTTTTTTACTTTGATTTAAGATTGCCTCACAATTTTATAACTTTTTTATTTTTGTCAGATTTATGTTTTGATTGTTTCATTGAATTCGACTTTTCACAAGCTTTCCATTGATACTTGTTTCGACTCATTTGGTCAACTGGTTTGTAAATTGCAATCCTTTGAAGTTTGATCGTTTTCTCCACTGGACTAAAAATGTAAATGATTGTATAATATTTCAATTTTTGTAACTAATTAAGTTCAATGGTCATTTATTGTAAATATTGACTTTTAGTTAATTTTTATTAATTTTTCATTTTTTCACTAACGGTCCTACAAAATGACCCAGCTAAATCATACAACGGATGAAAACGTGTTTCAAGATCTTGGTAATTTACTTCAATTTATTATTCTAAAACAAATTGCCAAGACCAGATTCTCAAAATTGCAAAGTGGTTATAGTCCAATTTGTAAGATTATTAATTCCACATGGGCCCCACTTCATATAACTTGCTTCCTTCCAAGAACTACGATTTCAAAACTGTGATAAAAAAATGCGATCAAAAATTGTGATGTGATATTGCGATTGCGATACAAATCGCATATCACAAATAAAATTTTTGTTTTTATGCGCCAATATTAAAACATGCGATATGCGATTCGGAAGTAAATGCAACGATTAAAATTTTTTATCTAAAATTTCTCACACCTTATACCTCTGAGGCCTACATCACCTCACATCACCATCCACCTTATCCCTCCACCTCACTCACCACGCCATCACCCTCGTGTCACACCTTATCACTCCATCCTCTCCACTAATTCCTCACACTCCACCCTCCTCACAATAATCATAATACGTTTTAGAATTTTACTTAATTAATATAATATTATATTAACATAATAATGTGATATAATAATTATAACTTTTAATTATAATTTTTAATATATTATTATAATATTATTTAATTATTATTAAATTAATTAAAAAAATTGTATATTTTCAGTGAATGGATTAATACTAATTATTAATTAGAGTTTTACTTAAACAAATGAGGCCCAAGACAGTTCATTGGAAAGATAAAATCATGGAGAACATTTCTGAGGAAGTTTCATTTATATATTTGACCATTTATTGGGTCTAAAATCCCGCAGAAGATTAAGCACTGAATTTTTAACAAAATCAACTTTTTAAGTTTTATTTTTTGCATTCTTATTTGCCCATGCATGTTCTAAATGCACATCCATTCGTCAATGATATCCTTGGCCAATTAAATCATCACGGGAATCAATAGAAAGCTTAGATTTATTTTTCAATTATTTATTTAATTGAATTTGATTAGATTTGTTTTAATTCCAGACTTGCCATTTTGATTTTATTTTTGCATTTTAATTTTATTTTCATTTGATTTTGCAGGAAAACAGTTGAAGATATGAAGATAAACTAATCTCTATCAACAAAAAAGCTCCAACAATAAAAGAATGGAATTTTGAGCCAACGAAAATTGATTGAACAGATTTCTTCTTCAACAAACTTTCCTACTTTGTAAATATTATAAATAACAGATTGCAGAATGTAATAGGGGCTTCTCTCCTCTACAGTTCTCGAATTCTAAAAGCACTTATGTAATAGGGATTTAGAGATGTAGGTGGGAAGAGAGGAATCTCAAATCTGGAGATTATTGAGGTTTTTTTTTTACATTCTGAGTTATGTATAATGAACAGATTTTGCACTATTATAACTCTGGTTTTGAAAGCAGAAGTTGAGGCACTGTAAAAGACTGTTGGAGACCGGAGCTAGAGATGGATTCAACAAAATTGGTATTTCGAATACTACTATTTTATATACTTGTTTCATTTTATGATGACACGAATGTGTCAATTTACTTCCATGTTTGTACATTTTTGTCGATATGGATAATTTGTCTCAATTTTATGTTACTATGTATCTCTACTCTTATGGATTAAATTCTAATTTCTGAGTAACTATTTACTCATAAATTTGTCTTATAAAACTGATTTATTGAATAGTGATATGTTATGAACTCCGTCCGCATATTATTATTTAATTATTCAAGTTACTGATTAAATGATCAATATCATTTTGCGAACTTCTTCCTGAGTGTTGTTGATTGATTATTTCAATTAAGAGATCTCAATAGGATGTGTTTCGGTATTCATAATGTCAGTCAATTGAACTACTTCATCCTGATCAGCAAGAAGATTGATCTGATGTCTCTTCTACATTGGTGAATGAAAGTCATATTTTAAAGCCATTGGAGATTGAGAGAATGTAACTAGACCTAGTTGAACCAATCAGAACCACCATTCCAAACGAAAAAGGAGCTACTTTAAAGTCTGGATCGAGTGGTCATCCCCCGTGTTGTTGCAATGAATTTCGAGGTCTCAACATTTTGGCGCTAAAAGGAGGGCTGAAACTTGTTGTCTATTGGAGTCCTTTGAATTTAACATTTTATTTAATCACGATGGCTCCTCTTAAACTTCCAATTTTGAGTTGTATCCATGGACGTGCATCTTCCAATACTCCACCCGAAGTGGTAAGACTCTTGTCTCAGGTAAAGTTTAATGGTAAGAGAAATTCTTCTGCTTTTAATCATGCCTTCCAATTTATTCAAAAATTTTCAAATTATGATTTTCAAGAAATTGATGAAGGCATTTTATGCAGAGTTTTTACTCTCACATTCGCGGCAAAAGCCAAAAATTGATGTTGAACTCTTCCAGTTGCCTCTATTCATAGTTGGGATCAATTTGTTACAATTTTCATTTGTAAATTTGACGCCTATGATTATGAATAGGTATGTGATGAAATTGAATATCTACGAAGGTTTGAAAATGAGTCTGTTATTGATTTTAATATTCGATTTCGTTTGAATTGTTTAAAATTTAAAATCGAAGATAAACCTCCGAAAGAAGAATCATTAGATTGGTTTGAACATATTTGTTCTCTTCCTCCCATTCATAATCCATATGAAATTATTTCAAGCTTTGTTCCATCCCTTTCCAACATAAGTGAGAATTCCAATATGGATGTGCAAATAAATTATGATGAAGTGGTTTCACAAAGCTTGGAAAATAATTATATCCAAATGCAAGAAGACAACAATAGCAATTTTGGAGAAAGAGCTGCCTTGAAATCTGAAAATTACTCTGCATTGAATTCAGAAAATCAGATCGCAAATCAACAAGTACAAGCAGCAATCAAAGCAACCAATAACACACAAACTATTGTATAAATTTCTGAATTCTTTCATGATGAGAAAATGCCAAATTCAGAGCACCAAATCAACCTTCTTCAAGAAAGCATGAGTACACAAATGAATGATATAGAATCTGAAACTTATAATGAACAGAATGCACAAGAGTTTTCAAACAGAGAAAATTTTGAATTCATTATTTCTAATTCTCGTTTTTCCCTTTATCCTGATATTTT
The DNA here is from genome assembly GCA_000404065.3 of Pinus taeda. Lineage (NCBI taxonomy): Eukaryota > Viridiplantae > Streptophyta > Pinopsida > Pinales > Pinaceae > Pinus > Pinus taeda. The sequence goes on from APFE031243938.1 coordinate 7,156, forward strand.
TACTGATAGTAATTTTTCTCTTCTTGGTTTAATGATATTTCAGAAAATACAGGGGTTGATCTAAATGAAATGCCAATTAGTTTTTATAAAGATAGAGAAACAATAATTTATCATTCTTTTCGCATTAATAAACATGTACTTTATATTCCTTCTTGTTTTGATATATTGGATGAGATCGAAGGGAATTCTAATAAATATCGTCAAGTCATATTATGATAATTACTCTGAAAATGAAGATGTTGATTTTATTCTTCTCAAGTCAATCCTCATGAGAAAATTCAAAACACATATGAAGATGAGGAACACTTTAATTCAGAAATTATTCCAACTAATCCTCATTCTCAACCAGCAAATTATATTCATGATTTTGACATCCAAGAAATCATTCCAATTTATAATTCATATCATGATCAAGCTCTCATTCCTATTCATGGTCATAATTCTCTTTCTAATTCACAAGTTGGAATTGGCAATCATTCAAATCCCATTATTCTGGCCAATCCTTGTAAAAAAGAAATTATTTCAAAATAATCCCAATTGTGTTGTAACATTAGTTATACCAATAGTGATTTTATTTTATTTTTGTTTCCTCACTTATTTTGTTTAAAATCATATTTAACTTCTGATTTCTCTTTTCAAATTTTTGATACTTTACGCTGGCTTATTGAACATTGCACTATAAAACACTCAATTGATGCATTGCCCTATTGGGAAATTGAAGTTTCATACTATAATCATGAACATCAAAAGTTATCAATATTCCAATTTCAATCGATGCTATTTGTTTTATCAAAACCTTATATCTTCTAAAAGGCAGTATCAACAAGAGAGTGTATTTTTACAATCTGACCAACAATCTAATTCAATTCATAATCTTCCATTGTATCTAACAGATTTCCATCCATTTCTCATTAACTCATTTGAAAAATATTTGGAAAGTTTTCCTTCATGGAAGATTGTTAATAGTTTAACACTTACACATAACACTAACAATTTTTTTCAGGCCTGTGAATCTAAAAGCTCATATCCACAATCTAGCATGTTATCTTCTCTTTTTAATTTCTTCCAATCATTAATGGAAATCCACTCAGATTTCTATGATCCAATTGAAATCCAGTTGGAAAGGGCATTTCAAAAGAAGGAGATGTTAAATAAGTTGCTAACAATAACTGTACATTCTATTTTCACATTTAGCTTTCTTACTTTAATTAGATTTGTATTTCTATTTCTAATGTTTGAACTGCACATATATGTAGGAATTAAAATAATGGAGTGGTTACATTGGAAATATGACTATACCTAGTCATTTTCATGTATATAGTTAGGATAGGAGTATAATTAATATAGTTAGTTTGCTTATATAGTTAAATTATTTTTAACAATTCCGCGGATAAAAATAAAGCAAACAATCAACCCTTCTCATATCATATAGATGTTAAGAGAAATATCTTCCTCTCATCGGAAACTTTTGGATTTTCGCTTCCCATCTTTAAATCAATTTCTTGCAGCATTACCTCTACCCATGACTACATCTCTGCCTATTTCGAATAATGTCTTGACTAAATTTAATTAAGTATGCACTTGGCACACATCACCTCAAAACCACTTTTCTCTATTTCAACATTTCCTTCTAAGATTTTCTTCTTAGATTGCTATGTTCAAAATTTCGATGATGCAAAAGCTTCATGATATCATTGTCAAGTAAATATATATGATTGGCTAAGCTCGCAAGCTTAATGCCAATTTGATTATTATTAATCAGCCTTACTTTTTGTTGTAAACACATGAAGTTCATGTTATCTTCATCAGAATTTGTTAAAATGACGTTAAGGATGTCCATTTTCTGTGTGCACAGATTTGAATCTGTGTTGATGTTCTTTCATAATCAGTGGCTTTATTCTATTCTGATCTTTAGTTTATTATTTGATGTTGTAATATGCACCATATTTATTTACTAAAGACATTATTGAACAACCACCTTAACAATACAGACTTCGGTTAAGTTAATTCGGAATGAGCAAAGGTAATAATTATTGTTTCAATTCAAAGGGGAGCATATTTTCATTTACATTTCTGGTGAATTCTATGAGTTTCAGATTTCCTGAAAATGAATAATTGATTTTCTTTAAGCTAATTGCACACTCTAATTTAGAATAAATAATGAGATGATCTTGAACAAAATCCGAATTTTGAGAAATCCATGGAAGAAATTGAAGATTCATGAGATAAAATTTACAGACAATTTTCTTCCAGCTACACATTCATAAATTCATTTTCATCTATTGTTGGTTTTTCCTTTTCCTTAGTTTATTTCTTATTCTTGTTCTATTTCATTTGTAGGTTTTCATTCATTTTAGAAACTTGAAGTAAGTAGCAAACCTATTTCAAATCCACAAAAGGTTTAGGGAAATTTTATTTGTTGTTCATTAGAATTTGAGCATTCTTTAATTTTGCTTTCATTCATTAAAAAACCCAATAAGACTTTAAAAAATTATCGCAAAATTCATATCGGAATATTACAACTTGACTTTCATATCATTGATACTACCATGAATATACATTTATGATATTCCCTTCCCACTCATCTTCGTCAATTCCTTCCTTTCAATATTACATCATCCATATCACAACTATTTGTATCGCAATATTCCATCGGAAGCGACTTTTAGCAGTTACTGATAAAAAATTGTTGATACAAGACCTTTGATCTTCTTTTACACTCATTTTCTCGCAAAATTCCACATTTATCATATCATATATTGAATTTCACATTTCGCATATCTGATAGTTGACTTTGCCAATATTGTTATATTCACACAATTCTAGACCCATATAAAATTTAAATCAAGTTCATTAAAAATATCACGTCCATTCAATCGCAATAATGGTAGGGGCATAGGTTTAAAAGTCTTGATGTTCTGGATCCGATACGATATCAAATTCATATAATAAATTTATCGGGTTTGTTCTTCATCGCACATAGGCGTTTCAACAATGTTACATCATATACTTAAATTTTCCTATCACCGATTTCTTTTGAGATCCAAAGCTAGTCCCACCAATTTTCCACGTCATCCATCGCATCCCTGCAGTAGCAAAATAATATCGGCATTTCCAACATGAATATTTTCCAATGTCCCAATATGTTGATATCGCAATCACTTCATCATAATTTTTATTATATATGCTCATACCACAATTCTGAATCTGTGATGTGCGATGTGCGAAGTGTGACATGCGGTGTGACTATTCCCCGATCCCCAATAGTGATTTTTCGATATTTCCATTGCATCGCATATTTTCACATAGCATATGTCCATATGACAAATTTTCTGCTGCAACATATATATTGCATCACAAAACTCAAATGAAGCCTTATCTTAATATTTTCTAACGCGATAGACTCTGATACATGCCCCTTTGTCATTAACATTAAATCGTTATATCCCATGTCGGCGAAGGTAAAAATCGCGGATTGAAATTTAAGTATGGTGAAGAAATTTGTGATGCAAAACATCCGCTGAGGCATTGTGTTGTATAAAATATTTTAAGGCGATCTTGGGTAATCACTATGTTATTATAGCAATTGACAGGAAATTTGCAAGAAGGTTAGATCATTTCGATTTCTCTTATATTTCAGTTTTAGATATACCGCTCCATATTTAATATGAAATTTAAGACCTTCCCATCTATACATATAAATTTTATTATTTTGGATTTGGTCTTAATTCTGGACAATTTATGGAAATAGATTTGATATGAAACTTATAATATTATGAGAACATTCATCGTTGCATTTCATTAAGAAGCATAATTTCATTCTCATTTCTGATGGATTTGTTTTACTTTCGATTCCTTGAACACAAATCATTATCTTTTTATAGTTTACTGCTTGCTTTGGTTTAAATAAAAACAAATAATGATTTTAGGTTATAAGAT
>APFE031243950.1:0-13100 GCA_000404065.3 Pinus taeda
GTTTATGGATGATTGATCAAGTTGCAAAAAATAGATGGACTTCTATTTTTAGACCACAGCGGAGTGACACCACAGCGGAGTGACTGCTCAGTCTAAATATAGAACAGTCAAATATTATTAGCTCATAATAATATTTAGACTATTAAACTTTGTCTTATTCTCTTGGAGCACTTCAGGATGAGCTACGGATGTGGTACATGCAGATCCCAGAAGGAAATACGTGGTTACCTATGGGATGACTAATATTTGCATGCAGGACTTCAGTTAGAACTCAAGTGAGTTGAGTTTAGTGGACTGGAGGTGCAGTTGATGGACTTGTGTTCAGTTTAGCTTTGTTAAACTGGTTGTATTTAGTCTAACTGGCGAATAGACTAGAGATGAGTTGGGTGAATTAGTTATTAATTAATTCACAAGTTATTAACTCATAATACAACTAATGAATACACCAGTTAACTCAGTTGCATGTCAGTGCATGTTCAGTTCAGCAGGGACAGGTGTTAGAGAATCAGATTGCTATCAGTTGTGACTATAGTTGTGCACCAGATCTTGCACAATCAATGGATTGACTATTGCCAATGAGGATTGCGTGGTATATCCAAGGGAAATACGAATTTGGATCATTCATTCATCAATATTCTCTTGCAGGATTGCGCTGTAGAGGCAGGCAAGCAGTGGACGAGATTTGGAGATCAGATCTGAGCTGTATTGTGTGTAAGAGAGGTGGAGATACTTGTGAGAAGTATTATGTTGTGTAATGTTACATGACTCAATCATTAATATACAGATAGTTGGGGTTTTTAGCGAGATGATTTCCCCGGGATACATACTGTGTTAATGTGTGAATGCTTTTGATGTTTTATTGTTATTGATGCTGCTATATTGATGATCAACGTAGAGGAGCTTATTTATTGTGTATGTTTTCCGCAATAGTACATGATCAGGATAATCTCCATTGAATATGTGTTAAATTATTCAAAGTTTCTACACTAGGCTGCCTCAAACTTCCCTGTAGCATCTTGGACTTTAGAAGTCATCAGATAATTTTTTAAACCATTGCAATGGATTCATAAGGCTCATTACAGTTAGGAATGATTTTTGGTTCGCTGAGAATGGATACTAGTAGCTCCTCCAACTGCCTCCAACCCTTGGCAGCCCTGAGCTCCAAAATCTCCCTGAATGAAAATCTCCTTGAAGATGACTTCTTCAGCTTCTCTGGACTATTCCATTGGTTTCAGAAGGCCTCAATTAGCCTAGCCAGCCTCTTGTTTCACTCTCTTAGGTCAAAAACTTCTCCTGGAGTACCTTTAGGCAGTTTTCCCTAGAGATCCTCCACTAAATCTGGTGAACTCTAGTTAACTGTAGTTAAATTTGGCAAGATCCTCCTTTTTTAGCACTCCACCAAGCTTAACTACTAGAAATGACCATAAGAATCAGCATTTGGTGTGTGCATGTCATAGGTATTACGTCGGCAATTAGGGATAATGTTTGCGGTATATGCATTCAAGCCTGCGGTTAATTCGCAGGACATGTGAATAGTTTGATGGACTGCTCGTAGGTATGACCACTGGTGGTCTAGCCCCCAAACTGCAACCAGTCATAAATTAAATATTCAATGAGATCTTTACATGTTAAGAAACACTTTGAGCGGAGTTGGTAACACGGTGTGCTAGCTTGCTGAAGGTCACGGGTTCGATTCCCTCAAACCCCAACAAAATTTTACATACCATTCCATGGCCATGTGGTGGCCTCTGGGCTTGCCACATGTCAGTTACTGATTGGTCGGCCAAAAGGAATATTCCTTGGAATATTCTTTTTTTAATATTTTCCAAAAATCATTTTATTCTTGGAAATTGCAGTTTACAGGAATTTTTCAAATTGTAATAACTTCTTCATACAGTGTTAGTATTTCGAACCGTTCATAGCACCGAAATCAGGAAGTTGAGATCTATCTGGTAATTCAAGTCCAAAAATATTTTGAACACTTTGAAATTTGAGCTATCATTAAAGTCCTGGATCAATATCTAATCAAAGCATAAAGGACAAATATATCTAGAATTAGGTGCCAGGGGATTCTTCATTGGAATCTTTTCTAATAAGGAGGATCAGACATGGGTATTTGAAGATGGTCCATATTTCTTTAATTCTATAATACTTTACCTCCTTTTCTAGACTGAGAATTTTTTCCCTAATAAATAAATATTTATGGTCACCCCATTTTGGACCAAACTATACTCTCTACCAAGGGAATTCTAAAAGGAAGAAACTCTAGAGGGTTTAGGAAACACTCTTTCCCACTTCTTCAAATCTTGAAAAGTCAGCAAATGAGGAAGGTATACATATTATGCATGGATACGTGTCTACATGGATATCTTTTAACCTCTATGAGCCTCCATTGATCTCCATTTAAAGGACGATATTTGGCAATAACTGCTAGATTATGAACACATCCTCTTCCACTGCCAGTGTTTCCATGAATATGGTCATCTCTTCGAATAGTTCCCTCTTAACATTGCAACAATGCACCAACCTAACACCCCACCCATAGATTTATAAGGCTTCAATCCATTCAATTCCAATTATAGGCATATAAAGGATTCAACTACTTTCAAAATTGATATAATACTCTAGACACAAAATACCTTCAAATCCCTTGTTGACACATCTTCTGACACATATTTAGTGACATAAGATCCTTCTCAACTAGATCCAATTGTGGTTAGTATTAGATCACACCAAGGGGACTCAGTAGTGATTACAAGCTCCCCCATCCCTTCTTGTCCCCACCAATCAGTGCCACCTACCAACCCTAATATCTTGATGATAAATGTGCTCTCTCAAGATATACTAGATAAGTGTGAGGATATGGAACTAGATTCTTTAGATTTGCAAGTAATGGAAACCTATTGGAAGGACAAGGATCCTAAGGCTATTCCTGAATATCAAGTCTAAATATTGGAGAGAGTTCTCCTCAAATCTAAGTCCAAGATACACTAGAACAACCACGCTCTAGCCATTCTTCCAAAATATTGGAGTCAATCCTCAAAATGATAAAGACTGGCATAAACTCTTCAAAGAATATAGGTTCATAGGCCATCGTAGAAGCAAGTAGCTCTTGCAAAATTTATGTGAGTTATTGGTCAATTTATACATAAATACTCTGATGACTAAACATTTTCCTCAACTACCTCTTATACTCAATAAAAATTATCTCATGGAACATAAGAAGCCTAAATTTCTTAGGTAAGAAAAGGCTTCTCAAGGAATATCTTCGCCAATATAAACTTGATATAATGATGATTTAGGAAACAAAATAATCTCAAGAAAGAGTCTCCTTTATTATTTAAAAATGTTAGAAAGGATCCCAAAGCCTAGCCATTGATGTAAATGGTCAAGAAGGAGGCCTTACTCTATGTTGGAATCCTAAAGAGGTTTTCCTGATTTTTTGTTGGGAAAACAATAGATTTTAGCAAATAAATTTATAATTTTAAGCTCAGATGAAGAGGGATATATATCCAATTTCTATAGGACACACATTGCTAACAAAATATTAGTATTTCTTTGCACTTTAAGGAGACTAGGATGGATGTTGAAATATCTATTGTGGGTAATTGCGCAAGACTTTAATATGATAAAATCTCTCTCTAAGAAAAATGGAGATATTTGAAGGCTCGATCAGGAGGTATATCACTTCAAAGAGGCCATATATATCCTAAAATTAGTGGATCTAGAGACCATCAATTTCACTTCAACTTGGAACAATTGACATAAAGGAAAGCACCAGGTTTCCTATAGACTAGATCACTTCCTTATTTATGAAAATATCATTGAAAATATCTCTTTTTAGAAGCGTCCATCCTTCCCTTCTTAGGATCTAATCATTGTCCCATCTATATGAATATTAACATCAAAACCAATCTTATGAATCAATACTTTTGTTTTGAGATTTTTTGGCTCTCAAACTCATCCTTCGTAGATAAGGCCAAAACATGGTGGAAAGCAGATCCTTCAGATCCAAGCTCACCCATGAAGTATTTTAAGTCAAAAATAAAAAATCTAAAAACATATATCAAAATTCGGAATAAGAAGGAATTTAGGAACATCTTTCAAGCTTAGGGAGCTCTTGAAGAATGCATGCAATAAAAACAATAAAAAATCACCACATATGGTAGATTGAAGACATTGTGTAAAAGGAAGCAACCCTTATCACTTTATTCGAAGATCGAATAAAATAAAAGGATGTTCTCCAGCATAAAAGAAATTGAATGTTAGATGATTCAAAGAAGGTGAGAAAAAAATTATGATTTTCCATCACTTTGTGCTTAATCATAGAAGCAGAAATAGAATCTCGTCCCTAAAAAATTCGATGTGTGTTAAGCTCTTAAAGAATGTCGTTATTGAAGCCAAGCTTGTGTCCCATTACCAAAATCTATTATTAGAGTCTTCCACTTCTATAGTTGAAGCAATAAGAAAAATAACCTACTGCATCCATACATTAATAAATATAAAGAAAAATGATCCTCTACTTCACCCTACTACCATAGATGAAGTAGAAGTAACCATCTCTAGAATGCCCAAAAACAAAGTACTAGTGCCTGATGGATTTACCTATGATTTCTATCAGGCATGTTGGTTATTCATGAATGAGGAAATCTAGAGAGTTGTGGAGTAATATTTATCAACAAAATTTGTGTTACAAGCGCTAAATGCTATTCTTCTTACCCGCATGACCAAAAAATCCAATTTAAAGGACCCTAGCGTTTTTTGTTCTATTTCTATTTGCAACACTATTAACAAAATTATCTCTAAAGTCATTTCCAATCATTCTAAAACCCTTCTTGCACTAATCTCTTTGAAGAAAATATATCTTGATGGAACACAAATTTTGGATGGGATAATAGTGGCCCAAGGGCTATTTCATTCCCTTCATCATTCAAAAAAATAAAGTATGCTCATCAAGATCGATTTAACTAAGGAATTTGGTTAATTTAAGTTGGTCTCAAAATTTCCATATTCTCAAATCATTTGGTTCCTTAGAAGCCTTAATCACCATGATTAATTTTGTTATCTCCTTTTCCCTCTTCTATCTCTTATTAAATGGATCTCCCTCTAAGGCCTTCAACCATTATATAGGAATTCATGAAGGTGATCTTATTTCCTCATTTGTCTTCATTCTCACAATTGAAGGGATGATATGGACGCTAAAACAAGCTATTACTATTGTTTCCATCAAGGGATATGCTTCAACTCTAATGAAAAGGCCTTGCACCAAAGAATTGTGGATGATGAAACTCTCATGGGTGTTCCAACTATCTGAGAAGCGTTAGTCTTTTAAAAGTATTAGATGATTCCACGACTACCTCAGGCATGGACATAATTTCACAAATGTATGAGATTTTCTTCTTAAATATTCCGCTTGTTATTCAACATCATCTCACTAATTTGTTGGGATTTAGGAAAATCACCTTACCCACTACCTATCTAGGTGCCTCTTTAGCTCCCAATTCCATGAATACTAAAATTTGGTCTAACATCATTCAAAAGTTTACTAAATGATTGAATAGCTAGGATTTCCACTCAATTAACATAGATGATATGACTACCTTCCTTAAATATGTCCTACATGCCTTACCCACATATCTTATCTATTCCCTTATAGCACCCAAAAGCATCCTTTAGCAAATCAAAGTCCTTAAAAAAAAATTATTATGGGGAAGAGAGAAAAGAGAGACAAAAATTGGCACTATTTTCCTGGGAGAAACTATGTTTCCCAAAAAGCTAGGAGGAATGGGCCTTTAGGATCCAAAAACTTTGAACATTGTCATAGGAACCAAGATTTGGTGGCACTGACTATAAGAAGGTTAGGACATATGGAAGAAAATATGATCCAATAAATACAACAATCATATCTCTAATGAAAAATGCATCCCCACAAGTACCTTTCCAATGGGATCATCTATGAAAAAATTTAGTACAAGAGCACTGCTTTTAGGAAGTCAAGATTGGAAAACCTACTTTCTTTTGGGATGATTCTTGGCATCAATTTCTAAAATTTCTAGCCAATAACATCTTCAAGATATACACTATGTTATACAATATCAGTGGAAAATGATTGTGTCTTATTACTGGTAAAACATCTCCCCAAAGACTAATTATCATCGATGGCAATCTACCCCTGCATGGGACATCCCCTTATCAACTTAAGTTGCAGAGAAGTTCAAGGAAATTTTTCTACATCAACAAATCCAAATTTTGGAAGATATAGAAAAACTTTGTTGGTAATACCAGAGACAAGGTTATTTCACCATCAAAGAATCTTACTTCCTTGTGGACAATCAAATAGACACTCCAAATCAACAATTATGGTCTAAAATCCAACATCAGAAGATTTGTCCCAATATAACTTATTTTCTCTAGCTTCTCCTCCATAGAAAACAATTAACCTAGGATAAGCTTCTCTTGAGGGGCTATTCTGGTCCCTCACTTTGTTTCCTATTTTTGGGTGTGTGTTATATTCTTTCCGCAACTAGTCCATACTTGGGGGGGTCACAGGGGGGCTGGTAGCCCCTCTGCATGGGGTCTGGGGTAGTGCCCCGCGAATTTTTTTTTTTTTTGGACCCTATATTAGGTGGGCAGACTTACCTATGGTTTTGTGCATGGATTTCAGACATGGTTTTGGGCATGATGCTCTTCTATCCTTGGTATTTTGTAGATCCAGTTAAGGTAACTATAGCTATGTTCTAATCCAGGGTTAATTTGTTGGGGTTTATGGATGCTTCAACATGCATATATATGTATTGTAACATTGAAGGAATATAACGAAAAATAAATTTGGTAGTCTTGGTTTTGGGATCTAGGGGAAAATATATGTGTATATTTGTTTTATGTTTTATGCTCTTGCCATTGTTTATTTTCTGTTTTTTAACAATTCGTATGAAAGTAATTTCTATACAGGGTTAAAACCTACATTTCGTATCAAAGTTGTTTCGACTTCAAGGGGACGCCTTTGCTACTGAGGGATTTTTCTCAGGCCTGTGGTAAACCTTATTTAGTGGGAGATCTGCGGGATCAATTCTTGTGGTGAAAGAATATGGCGAGCAGTGGAAAGACAGAGATTGGGAAATTTAATGGTCAGAGTTTTGAGCTCCAGAAACTCAAGATGAAGGATCTGCTGGTCGATAAAGATTAGTGGATCGTGGTAGATCTGAGTACTAAACCAATAACAATGTCACCTGAAGACTGGGCCAGGTTGGATTGAAAGGCGAAGAGAATAATATGATTGTGTGTCTTAGATTCAGTATTCCTAAACGTAACAGGGGAAGCTTCAATGAAGGCTTTGTGGGACAAGTTAGGGACTTTGTACCAATCTAAGTCTCTGGTGAATAAATTGTTCCTATGGAAAAAGTTGTATAACCTAAGGATGAAAGATGGAGACTCAATGACAGAGCATTTGAACACCTTTAATACTATGGTAATTCAATTATTATCTCTTCATATTAAAATTTTAGATGAATATAAGTGCATCAATTGTTTGTGTTCTCTACCATATTTGTGCAATAGTCTGGTTGTTACAATAGGTAACAATGAAACTGCCTTTTGTTTGATGAAATAGTCTCATCCTTGTTGTCAGAGGAGTTCGGATGGAAAAATATGGAGGGCCATAACAATGATGCCTTGTCTATATGAGGACGGTCCTAGAACAGAAACAAAAATAAGTCCTCAAGTGGGAGATCTAAATCTCTAGGAAAACCTGTAAAGGTTTGTTGGAAATGTGGAAAGGAATGGCAGTTCAAAAGGAACTATAAATCTAAAGCTCATGAGAAAGGAAATGGATCTAATGATGGTCCTTCTGTGGGGGTGAAAACCACATCAAATGAAGGTGGGGATGTTTACTTGGCTTCTTCGTCAAGTACACACGTAGATCATGAGGCATGGTTGATTGACTCAAGAGCATCCTTCCACCTCACTCCCCATAGAGAGTGGTTCTATGAGTATGATAAATATTAGGGTGGTGATGTCTTCTTATAGGATGACAGGAAGGCTAGAATCATTCATTGCGGAAAAGTCAATTTGAAGTTACAAGGTGGAAGGATTAGAACACTTCTAGGTGTTCTTCATATTCTTGCATTGGCCAAAAATCTGATTTTTGTAATCAAGATGGATGACGTATGTGTAAAAATAGTGTTCAAGGAAGACACCTACAAGATAATTTTGGGAACACTGGTATTGATGCGGGGAGTTCAGATTGGAACTATGTCCAAGCTTCATGGTAGCACTATTATTGATGGGTGTAAGAGTTTTGTGGTTCCTTAAAGTGGAGCAGAAAATCTAGTGGTCTCTGGAGAAAAGACCATGCTATGGCATCAAATTCTTGGATATATTGGAGAGAAGGGCCTTCGAATACTTCATGGTAATGGTATGGTAGAAGGTATGTCTAATTTCTCTCTGGATTTTGATTTGTATGAAAATTGTGTATATGGGAAGGAGAATCTGGTGAGTTTCCCTTATGGTGCTAAGAGGATGAAACAGATATTAGAGCTTGTACACAATGATGTGTTTGGACCTATGTCGGTTCCATCACTAGGTAAGTCTATGTACTATGTATAATTTTTAGATGAATTCTCAAGGAATACATGGATAAATTTCATGAGGAAGAAATTTGAAGTATTTGACAGGTTTAGATAATTTAAGGGTTTGGTGGAAAACCAGACAGAGAAGAAGCTAAAGGTCTTGAGGACAGATAATAGTGAAGATTTTTGCAAGAAGGAAGTTGAATAGTTCTATAAGAAGTGTGGTATAGCACGCTAGAAGACTACTCCATACACAACTCAGAAAAATGGAGTTGCAGAAAGAATGAACACAACATTGATGGAAAAGACAAGAATCATGTTGAGTGGTGCTAGGTTAGGACAAGAATTCTTGGCAAAGGCAATAGAGACTAAATGTTACCTAGTCAACATATCACCTTTATCAAAGTTGGAAGATAAGACGCCACAAGCGGTATGGACTGGTAAGAAACCTTCTCTTTCACATCTGGCAGTATTTGGATGTGATGCATATGTATATGTTCCAAAGGAGAAAATAAAAAAGTTGGATAGTAAATCTAAAAGGTGCATCTTTATTGGGTATAAGGATGGTTTAAAAGGTTATAAGATTTGGAACCTAGAAAGAGGAAGGTTGTGTACAACCGAGATGTGGTGCTTAGAGAGGTGAAAGATGTTATTAAACATTAAGTCCTACTAAAGGAACCTACGAAGATAGAGTTTGAGCTAAAGGAGAAAGAATAAAACTCTATAGCAAAAGAGGAATCAGAAGATGAAGAGCCACAAAGTCCAGCTGTGAGAAGATCAGTTCAAGAAAGAAGGCAACCAGAAAGGTAGAGTCCATTTTCTTTCTGTTCAAATTTTTCTTTATCTATTACTAATGATGGTCCTTGAACTGTGAGGGAAGAAGTAGATTCAAATGATGACAAACTATAGAAAGAGGCTATGGTTGATGAAATGGCATCTTTGCATAAAAATGAGTCTTGGGATCTGGTGGATTTGCTGACTAGAAGGAAACCCATTGGAAGCAAATGGGTGTTGAAGAAGAAGATGAATGTAGAAGGCAAGGTGGAGAAATACAAAGCTCGATTGGTATAAAAATGTTATTCCTAGGTGCCGAGAATTGATTTTGGTGATATTTTTTCTCCTATTGCCAAGGTAGCTTCTATTAGATTACTTTTATTTGTTGCTGCTACTTTTCATTTTGAGGTAGAACAAATGGATGTGAAGACAACATTTCTTCATGGGGATCTAGAAGAAGAGATCTACATGAAGCAACCTAAAGGCTTTGTGGTGAATGGTAAAAAAGAATTGGTATGCAAGTTAAAAAAGTATTTGTATGGGTTAAAACAATCACTAAGGATCTAGTATCAGAAATTTGATACATTTATACGGGGACTTGTCTTCACCAGAAGAAAAGAAAATCACTGTGTGTATTTTAAATTAATTGGTGACCGTGTTATTTATTTGGTCTTGTATGTGGATGATATGTTTCTGGTTGGAAATGAAAAAAAAATTATCCATGATTTGAAGTCCCAATTGTCCTCCAAATTTGACATGAAATATCTTGGTATTGTAAACTATATTTTGGGCATGTAAATTAAACAAGATTGAGCAAAGAGGAAGCTATGGTTAAACCAGAGGGAGTGTGTTGAGACAATACTTCAAATGTTTAATATGCGAGATAGCTAACCGCTGAAGATTCCTAGTCCTGTAGGTGTAAAGTTATCAGTTGAATAGTGTCCCTCGACACAATAAGAGGAAGAGAACATGTCCCGTGTTCCATACGCAAGTGCAGTTGGTAGCCTGATGTATGAAATGGTCTATACTAGACTAGACATTGTAGTGCATGAAGTGGGAGTATTGAGCAGGTTTATGTCAAAACCAGGGAAAGAGCATTGGACAACAGTGAAGTAGGTTTTCAAGTATCTGCGTGGCACTAGTGATTATGGTTTGTGCTACAAAGGAAGACTAGGATGGGATAGAGTTTTGGACATCCGTGGCTTTGTTGATGCAGGTTGGGTTGGAGATCTGGATTAGAGAAGATCTACAAGTGGGTATGTGTTTAACCTATTTGGAGGTGTAGTCAATTGGATGAGTAAGAGGCAGTCTATAGTGGCACTTTCAACTACAGAGGCTGAATACACGGCAGCCACTCATGCAAGAAAGGAAGTAGTTTGGTTGCACAGATTGTGCTTAAGTATGGGGTTAGTACAAAAATCTATAAGGATAGATTGTGATAGCCAAAATGCAATTTTCTTAGCAAAGAACCCTGATTATCATTCAAAGAAAAAGCCCATTGATGTTTAGTATCACTTTGTGAGGAACATGGTTGAATATAAAAAGGTGTTGCTAGTAAAGGTGGATACTTTGAAGAATGTTTCAGATGCATTGACAAAGTCTGTGAGCACTAACAAATTCTCTTGGTGTAGAGAAAGAATGGTTATTGTAGGGCCATACTAATGACTAAGCTCTCCTGCAGCCCCCTATAGAAAGAAAAAAAACAAGTGGTATAATGTTGGGTTTGTGTTATATTATTTCCACGACTACCCCAGGCGCAAGGGCAGTAGCTCCCTGCATGGGGTCTGCGGTAACGTCGCAAGAAATTTTTTTTTGACCCTATATTAGGTACATGAACATACCTATGGTTTTGCGCATGGATTTCACACATGGTTTTGGGCATGATGGTTTTTTGTCCATGGTATTTTGTAGATCCGATCAAGATAACTACGGTTATGTTCTAATCCAGGGCTAATGGATTGGAGTTTATAGATGCTTCAACATGTATATATATGTACTGTAACATTAAAATGAATATAATGAAAAATATAATTGGTATTTCCAGTTTTAAGATCCAGGGGGAAATCTTTGTGTATATATTTTTTATGCTTTATGCTCTTTTCATTGTTTATTTTCTATTTTTTAGAATTCATATGCAGGAAATTCCTGTACAGGGTTAAAACCTACACTTATACTGAGCGAGAAAAGAATATTATCAACATATTTTCCACTCTTTTCCTTTGGCCTAAGATATTTAGAATCATTTCTTCAGTCTCTTTAGATAACCTTTCCAACTAGAGACTTTCCTCGACTTGATGAGTAATTGGCCTCTTTCCCCATTTTGTATTCCCATTCTCAATAAAGCTTGGATTCTTGCACCTGTCTTTGCCTTTTGAATTATTTGGAAATGATGCAATCGATGTATCTTCCGTAACACTAAGGACTATTTCCTCTCTATTTGTAACACCTTTCTTCATAATCTCAAAGAAACTCCTTATATCCAATTGGTCATCCTTAGACTAGAAATTCCAAGACTTTGAGGCAACTATTCTCACTTCTCTTAATCTACCCTCTTATCATGCCCAACGCCTTTCTCCCCCTTCCCCATCAACTCCCTCCTTCCCCTGATACTGGTATTCCCCTCCTTTGAATTATATCAAACTAAACTTCCATGGCACCTGCAAGGGAAACTCTAGATCTATAGGCTATAGTGTAGCCTTTCACTTAGAAACATGAGACATTTTTCATTTGTATTTTGGTTACATTGGCCACAATAGTAATAATGCAACGAAACTCAAAGCACTCGAAATGGGGTTGATAATTTCCTCCACCCTCAATTTATCTCACCTAATCCTCAAAGGTGTCTCTCATCTTGTTATTTCCCTAATTACTAATCTCCTTTATGGATCCTACTCTCTCAAAGTCACCAAAATTTTGAGACTATAATTCTTTAGGAATCTCATCAAACAACTCATTCATTAAATCTTTGTTATCATTCCATATCATATTTGTGGACTGGCTAATCGATTCAAAGATCGATTAACCATTGAATTTTGTGCTACACTCTCTTTGTTCAACCATTCATCTTGGTATTCCTTCCCCCTTTCCCCATTAAAACATGAATACTATGAAATAGCATCTCAAGTTCTTAATACCTTGATGTGGGTGGAAAGTAGTGAAATAAATGGAGATGGGATATAGTTTATTTTTTCCTTTACTTTCATGCAAAGTTTAATTTTATTGTTAGCACAAACTTTGTAGCTCAACAATGTTGTTATTCTGTCTCTCATTTCCCATCTCATCATGAGTGGGAAAACAAATGGTTTTGGCCTTTTCATTTCATGGACTCTCCTCTAGTTTTGAAATTTCTTGAATCTCTAATTTAATTCTTTGGTTTGGTTTCCAAGCTGATAGGCCAAAGGTAGTAATTTTTATAAACTGATGTAAATATTTTATATTTCAATACAAAGACACCATGCAAATTTTTTATTATTTTATTATTTCTAAATGTAAAATTAAATGACAACATATCCCTCTCCCTCATACTAGGTTGTAGAGTGCCTCTTGGTAACACCAACATAAATCCATCTTAACTTTGGATCTACCAAGTGTCGAGAGGGACCGAATCTCTCAAGATGCAAATCTCTTTTCTAGTGTCAAAAATTTAGGAAAGGTTTGCATCTAGAGATATTTTATTCCTCTAGGCTCTTGGAAAATTTGGAGTTACGATGAGTTATTTTTGCTCTCTCTCTCTCTCTCTCTCTCTCTCTCTCTCTCTCT
>APFE031243952.1:9193-26070 GCA_000404065.3 Pinus taeda
TAATGTGTAAATGACAGCTTCCAAAAAGATATGTAAAATATGATCAATTGAAAATAGTTTTGATTTTGAAAACTATATTGGAGGATTATCTTTTACTTTTAGTTATTTACAAAATTTATCCTCATCGCATTCTTGTTTTCCTCTTTAAAGATTCAAATGTAACTAATAGATCTAACAGAAAATAGGCAAGCATGTAGTCCAAAAGAAACAAAATAAAAACACCCTTTACTTGTGCTCTGCCTATATGTTTTCTTTCGTAGAGGATTCTTCTTATTTATGGTTGAGTTGAGAACATATGGGGGATGAACATGGACAATTTGGACTTTGTTTGACATGGTATTTTGATCCTTATCCTCCTTTTGATTACTATTTTAACCATTTCAAATCTTGTTTTTATAGAAACCTCAGCCATTTCAACACTCTTTGCAACAAAAAGTGAAGCATTCAACACCTTTTCCAATGTCTTTGGTCCATTACAATATTCTTTGTCAAAGTTCCAAGAGATATGGAGGACTACATTTGATTTCTTTCACTGTTGTTCTATCATAGATGAAGTTTCTCCTAATATTCTCACCATTTTCTTGCAATAAATTTTCCCTATTTCCAAGCTCCAACTTAAAAGAGGTTTAGATTAAAATGCCTTGTCCTAACACTTTGGATCCAATGTGATTAGGATTTAACACCTAATGACAAGTAGAATGTGTAGAAACTAAATAAACATATTTGTAACAATAAACACTGTACAAACACACAATAATTAAACAATGATTTTCTAGAAAAAAACTCTTACAGTAAAAAAAACCACACTCTAAAACGTGCTTAATTTATATTCAACATCTAAAAGTTAAAGCACATTATAGAATTTCTGTCATTAAAAAAATATCAATTAGTAAAATAATAAAGTTAAAGCTTAAGCATAATTTTCCTTTAACCGCGACACTTAATAAATAGACATAATGAAACCATAAATATTCACCCTTTCCAATTTTATATATTAGAAATCACTAAAAATTTAATTAACCTACTATTATTATTTAACATTAATTTCTTATTATTAATCTAAATTTTAATTTTAGATTTTATTTTCCACTCTATTCAAATTACAATAATAAACATATACACTCTATTAACAAAATTATAATAAACACATAACACTTGTGCCAATGATATATATATATATATATAAATATATATATATATATATTCATGATGCCTCAAAAATATTTTTATTTACCAAATAACAAGTTTATACCAACCCTATAAAAATATATATCAATATTCTTAACAGATATAAAAAAAGGTGATAAAAGTATTTAGAACTAGAGTGAATCTCGCTGTGTAGCTTTTCATTTAATTGTGACTAGCATAATGCAAAATAGGGTACTCAGAATATGTTAGACATTTGGTATGCTTAATATGATAATATGTTTTCATTAAAAGTTATATATGAATTTATGTATTTATAAGGTAATTGTTTATATGAATTCATAGGAGTGGAAAGGATGATTTCATAATTTTATAATATTTATTTATAGTATTTTTTTTTTATAATTTATTTTATAATATTTATTCTATTTATTTTATATAATGAGAAATTAATGTAAATTAATAAATTTTGTATGATGATTTAGTTATAATTAAAAATTTGCAAAAAATGGATGTGTAAGGATTAAAATATAGTATGAAGAGACAAAATTTAAGAAATCCATTATTTTTAGAAGATATATAATTTCTACATATAGAGAAATTAGATATGAAAAGATCATGTTCTTCTAATGTTAGCTTGGTATTTAAATGATGAAAAAAATTAAATATATTTGCATAGTTTTAGATAATATCAAGTCCTATGCATTACTTTACACACGTACATAAAAAAGAAAAAAGGGAAAAAAAGAGAGTTGAAGACAAGCCTTGCGAATATCTTTTGGGTAATGAATATATTTCATTTCATCGTTGACATTGCCATGAATATGGCTATTCATTCCAATATTATAATCTGATTTAGCTAGAACTCACACAAAATCTAGAGCCTAGTAAAGAAAAGGATGCCTTTTTCAACCCCGTCAATTGTGCAAGCACCTGCAATCTCAACCCAATAAAAATGCAAATCTAGTTATACCAACATAAAATACATTCCAAAAATTAGCAAATCTAGAAGCACCCAATTTGGTAGTAGCGGAGAATCTAGCAAGTCCATAATTTCAAGGAATAAGTGGCACAATAAAAACCCAACAAACAACCGAAAACCCACCATGGCGAATATGCCTCCTAAAAAGGTGCCTATGACTGAGAATGAATTAGTCATGATGGAGGTCACAACCCAAGACACCCTAGAAGTGATTGAAGATATGGACTTGGATTCATTGAAATTACAAGCCATAGTGATGGAATGGAATAGTAAGGACTTGAAAGAAATATCAGAGCATTAAGTCTAAATTCCCAAAAAAAATGAAACTCAAATCAAAATTGCAAGCTTGGAGTGATCCTTTAGGTAATCTCTTCTCCTCTTCCTCTTTGGGTGTTAACTTGATCTATTTTATAGAACAATCAGACATCACAAAAGAAGAGAATCATTTTGGTCATAAAAGAAACAAATAATTGTTGCAAGAATTGGGAGAAATGTTAGTAAATTTGGGAAGCAAAGGCTTCTCTGAAGTAGGATTAGAGAAGAACAGCCTGCCATCATCATGAATCAAGAGATAAAGTTCTCTAGCGAGAAATTGGATGTTATTTCCTCTAGATGTTAGTCTAAAGCATATAGTATAGCGATTCTTGTAGCAAGACAAGAAGGAGGTTTTTGTAATCATATGGAACCCTAAAGAATTTTATCTTTCAAACTTCTCAACAACCCTAAGGATTTTAATAGCCAAATTCTAGCTTATAGGATCTATAAAGGAAGGATACATCAAAATATATTGCCCACATACTCCAAGTGATAGGTCAAGCTTCCTATGAACTCTCTATAATCTACATCCACTGGTGATAGGGCTACCTCAAATTGTAGATGGAAATTTCAGTCTCATTTAATCCCTGGGGGAAAAGAGAGGGATTAGAATATTTTGATTTAAACATAGAATGATTTAAGGACATTATGAAGTAGCTCCAACTTGTTTAATGAAAAAAAAACATGAAACAACTACAAAGGAAGTGCTCAACATGTTTCCTCCATACTCCCAGGTAGAGGTTCATATCATTGGCAAATTTTCCTAAAATTAGACATTAAACCATGTCATTCATTTACATTTGAGAGCTTTAAGGTACAAGATACACCATTCAAAGACAAATTCGAGAAGTGGTGACCCAAAGCTAACCCACCTAATGGATCCACTATGCAAAAAATATAGTATAAACATAAACACCTCAAATCATATATAAATAAATGGAATTGAGAATAGTTTGGAAATGTCTTTCTAGTGTGACATCAACTTGAGGAAAGAATGGCTCATTTCCAATAATAACAAAAATCTTGAAATGTCAATTGTATGCTTTAGTCGAAGACGAGGAAGTTCTTCATGAACTAGAGGAGTGATGAATCAATATTTTGCTAACAAAACCCCCATGGACGTCGACATTGTCAACGCCTATAATTAGGTGAGGTCTCACCTTAGATACACAATGGATTTACAAAGAAGAATATTTCAAGTTACAAAGACCCAACCTAATTTTTCATAGTTATAGTGTGTTCTAAATATTCCCATGGCACAGACATAAATTCCCTAGCCTTATAACGTGTTTTATAGCATGCATGGGTTATATTCATGACTGAGTGCATATAACACACAATTTATACAAGAACTTGATTTTCAACAATGCCCCATGGTATACATACAATATTAATTCGATAGGAATTAATAGAAGGCAGGGTTCATTCTTTATACCATGGCTTACATATATACACCCAATAAAGAAATTTACATCAATAGAAACAGAGAATCCACAACTACTATAAGCTTGTTTATGATATTCACAATAAAATCACAACATTACACATTGGAAACAAACATATGAGACCAAAACTTCTACCGGAATCATATATTTACATTATCTAACAAAAGGTTATTTGTACATACATCCATGAGTCTAATGGCAACCTCTTAAATTAAATCCTTGCACTATGTAATTTTCTAATCTATAAAGCATAAATTAACATAATAATTACAAATATACAACATGCTAAGATCTCAATACGTTTGTCTCCATAGGTCCATTGTTTGGAATATCCATTAACATTGAAGATAACATAACCAAATGAAAATAGATAACAAAAAAATAAAAATGAAAAAAAAGAGTCAAGGAGGATGAACTTTGGAAATGGAATTTGGATTATGAAAATATTTCATTTCATTATCGAAATTTCCATGAATACGACTATTTATTTTGGATATTGTCTTCTAATTCAACTAGAACTCACCCAAAATCTAGACCCTAGTGAAGAGAAGGATGCCTTTTTTCAACCCCACCAATGGTGCAAGAACTTGCAATCTTAACCCACTAAGAATGAAAATCCAATAATACCAACATGTAATACATTCAAGAAATTAAAAGATCCAGAAGCAACTGGTTTGGTAGGGGGAACGACTGGAGAGTCTATTCAACTAATAATTGCAAGGAATAAGTGACATGACAAAAACCCAACAAACAACTCACAACAATGATATCCAATATGCTTCCTAGAAAAGTGCCTATAACTGACAATTAAGTAGTCATGATGGAGGTAACAACCTAAGACATCCTAGAAGTGATTGAAGATATAGACTTGGATTCAATGGATTTACAAGACATGGTGATGGAAAGGTAAGGACCTGAAATCAATCGTATAAAATCAAGTCCAAATTCTCAAGAAAACACTACTCAAATCCAAACTCCATCCTTCTAGTGAAAATACAAAAAATTGTTGCAACAATTGGGAGAAATGCTAGTAAATTTGGGAAGAATAAATCAAATGCCAAGGATATTTTGATCCTCTTCACCATATTCACAATGAATATCATATCATCGAACATGAAAGGCCTCAATTTCAATGGTAATCAGAGGATACTACTAACTACCATTAGAGAATAACAACTTGCAATCATCGTGTTTCAAGAGATAAAGTGCTTTAGTGAGAGGGTGGATGTCATTTCCTCCAGATGAGAGGAAAAAACATAGATTATATCCACTAATGCATCATGACAAGCAAGAGAGTTTCTAAAATCATATGTAACCCTAAAGAAGTTTATATTTCGAACTTCTCAGCAACCCCAAGGCTTTTAATAGTTAAATTCTACCCTAAAGGATCGGTAGAGGAAGGATATATCAATATTTATGGCCCACATATTCGTAGTCACATATAGAGCTTCCTATGAACTCTTTATAATTTGCATCCTCTAGTGGTAGGGTTACCTTGGATTGTAGGTGAAAACTTCAACTTCAATTAATTCTTGGAGGAAAAGATAAAAGGTTAGAATATATTATTTAGACATAGAATAATTTAAGGACACTCTGAAATATCTATAGCTTGTATATTTAGAAGTGGACAATTGAAAATTCACCTAGAAAAACTACAAACGATGTGATCAACATGTTTCCTCCCATCTAGATATTGGGAAAATATGTATTCCTAGAAACCTCTGTACTCATAAGAAAAGGCTTAGATCATTGGCCAAATTACCTAAAATTAGATATTAAAACATGTCCAAAGAATCAGCCATTTAAATTTCATAGATTTAAGGTACAAGATCTAGAATTCAAAAACAAGGTTGAGTAATGGGGACTTGAAGCAAACCCATCTGATGGACACTATACAAAAAATTTAATATAAACTTAAAAAACTCAAGTCACAAAGAAAAAGTATTGGAAGGTAAACTGGATGCTTTAGCCAAAGAAGAGAAAGTTCTTCATTAGGTAGAAGAGTGATGAATCCATGAAGAAATCCTTTAGCTCTTTTTCTTACTAGGAGGGGAAAAAGAACTAGGGTTCAAGGGTTTTCAATCAAAACCCCCATGGATAACAACATTGTCAACACCTATAAGAAGGTGGGGTCTGACTCAAGGTATACAATAGTTTTTTAAAAACTTTGATGGTAATGCAAGGAGACAGTAAAATATGAGATTATTTAAGCTTACAAAGACCTAACTAAGATTATTGCAGTAATAGTGTGTTGCAAATATTCCATGGCACAGACATACCTTCCCTAGAATTACAATGTGCATTACAACATTTAAGGTTTATCACCATTATTGGGTGCATATAACACACATTTTATATAGGAACTAAAATTCTAACAACTCTGTGGGGTATACGCACAATATTACTTTGACAAAAATGAATATAAGGTGGGGTTGATTCTTTATACCATGGCCTACATCTACACACCCAATAAACAAATTTACATCAACAACAAAAACAAAAAAATCACACCTACTTGAAGTGTGTTTATGACATTCTCCATCAAAACACAACATTACACATCAAAAAATCTAAGACAAAAACTTCTATCGAACTCACATGTTTATATTAACCAATAACAGGTGATTTGTACATACATTCACAGGTATAATGGAAACCTTTAAAAGTAAATAGTCACACTGTGCAACTCATATGCCTAGGATGTTTTCCTCCTCCTCACCTTCTTCTTAATAAATATCATATCATTGAACATGAGAGGCCTCAATTTTAGGGTAATTAGATGCTTCGACTAACTAGGATTATAGAAGAAACACCTACAATCTTCGTGATTCAAGAGATAAATTTCTCTAGTGAGTGGGTGGATGTCATTTCCTCTAGATGTTAGGCCAAAGCATAGAGTATATTCATTGATGCAACATGCGAAGTAGGAGGTTTGTTTCATCATTTGGAACCCTAAAGAATCTTATCTTTAAAACTTCTCAATGACCAAAAGGATTTTAACAGTTAAATTCTAGCCTATAGGACAACAAAGGAAGGATATATCAACATATATGGCCCACATATTCCTAGTGACGGGTCAATCTTCCTATGAACTCTTTATATTCTTCATCCACTAGTGGTAGGGCTTTCTCGGATTATAGGTGGAAACTTCAACCTCATTTAATCCCTAGAGGAAAGGAGAGGGGGTTAGAATAATTGACTTAAACAGACTGATTTAAGGACACTATGAAATATCTACAACTTGTATATTTAAAAGTGAAAGATGAAAAATTCGCCTAGAACAACTACAGAGAAGGTGCTCAACACGTTTCATCCCATCTAGACCATTTCCTTGACTGCCATACCATGTTGAAAAAAGACTTATTCCTTGAAGAGTCCATACTTAGAGGCTAAAAACCTTGGCCAAATTTCTTTAAATTAGACATTAAAGCACATCCAAAGAATCATACATTGATATTTGATAGCTTTATGGTACAACATCCACAATTCAAAGACAAGGTTGAGTAGTGGAGACTCGAAGCTAAACCAGTTGATGTATCCACTATGAAAAAAAATATTTTTAACTTAACTACCTCAAGCCACATATTAATAAATGGAATTGAGAAGAGTTTAGCAATCTATTTCAAGCGTCACATCAAATTGAGGAAAGAATGGTTGATATCCAACAAAAAATAATCTTAGAAGGTCACTTATATTCTTTTGTTGAAGAAGAGAAAGTTCTTCATCGAGCATAAGAGTGATGAATCTAGGAAGAAATCCTTTGGTGCTTGTTGGTGCTATGAGGGGGGAAATAACTAGGGTTCAATATTTTTCCATCAAAACTCCCATGGATACTAATATTTTCAACACCTACAAGCCGGTGAGGTCTCACTTGATGTATACAATGGATTTGCAAAACCTTTGAAGGTTATGCAAGGAGTCAGAAAAATATGAGAATTTTGGCTTACAAAGACTTGACTGATATTATTGCAGTAATAGTGCATTTTCGATATTCCCAAGGTGCAGGAATACCTTCCTAGAATTACAATGTGCATTACACCATTTAAGGGCCATTTTCATGATTAGTTTTATATAACATGTTTTATATAGGAACTCAATTTGCAACATCTCCCCAGGGTAGACGCACAATATTACTTCGGCAATGTTGATAGTTCTATATGTCACCAACACTTAGGGGGTCTCCCCAATGCAAAGTCTCAATTAGACCTCACACTATTTGGTGTAGGATCCCCATCTAGATATAATTTTTGGCCACCATTGCAAATGATTTTAAAATAAATCCTTTCATGCAAAACATACACAAGAGATCATGCACATAACTTTGGGGTAGAAAGTATGTAAGCTTTGTGAGGAATCAAGTGTAAGGAGTTAAAGGATCTTCCACACAAGAGAGAGAAGGCACGGGCTTCTAATAAATGTATTAGTATTATCCTAAGAGAGATATGTGAGAGAAATTGAGAATATTTTTTGGTTAACTTGCAAATTAGTTCACAAGATAAAAATTGTTGACACCTAATCAAAGGGATTGGGTGAACAATTGTAAATAGTGTAAATAATAAATAAGGGAAAATGAAGAGTCATCAAGAGAGAAACTCAAGAGTCACTCCCTCATGTATATAACTATGAACAACCCAAATGAACAAACAAATTCCCATTTGAGGAGTTACCTCCTGACCTGACATGGTATCAGAGCCAGTGCCATTTTTTGGCTTTGCTCTCTACTTTGTAACTCCCATTCTACATATTCTGCCCATTCTGCCTCCATTCTAAATTTTTTACAGACTGACAAATCACTACTATGCATTGAATGTTGTTGGCAGAGTCATTATAAGCAAATGGAGTCGTGAAGGGTTGACTATGGAGTGGCATGAGAAAGGTGACGACGTGATATGCATCAGAAAGGTGATGATGTGATATGGAGTTGCAATTGTATGGTAGGTAACGACCTACTCCTGGTATATTCACAAGTAAATTGCATGAATCAGTAGATATGGTGCTCCTCTTCCCATACTCCTATTGCTTCTCCCATACAACTGCTCGTCGATACCTCTCGGTTTTGAATGTTGCTCGATGTGTAGGTTATATTCCATGTCCCTCCTCCACGACCTTCCTCCATACACTGTTAGCTCCCATCACCTCCCTTCACCTGCATACCATAGCTCGGCCCGTAGCATACGAACTGCATACTCAACTCCCTTAGTTTGATCACTCCCTGGGAACTCCCTCTGCACAGTTGGCTCGGTCCCTGCAGTTCCCATTCAAAGGTATGTGCTAACCGCACATCATTCCACCACTGCGTTAAATTATTACCACACTAATGTTATATACATATTTGGGTACTTCAACCCCAATATTATATGTTGATAAACTAGGGCTCATCAACCCCTAAAAGAGTTGTTTCATACCCTAAAGGAACATGGTCATATGATTACATCATTTCCCAAAAGTTCCACCTGAAAAACCATCCAAAAATGGCCCAAACTAAACCATACTGATTGCTACACTAGCAAGGTGAAATGCATACTGATTAGGCCTTATGTAGGGTGATATGGGCGAGGATGGACAAATGATTGAGACACTTTGCTAAGTGGATGCTCATGGAATCTTCTAGAAAATTCTCTTATGACACTTGCCTCTCTGAATTCGCCCAAGGATGAGTAAGAGATCCAAGAAATATCCAAGTGGAACCAATTGTAACAAGTGGAATCAATTGTAACAAGTGGAATCACACTAATCAGAACCCCAGAGATGACTTACACCCTTGCACACATCTATAAATGGATCCCTCATCTAAGAGATCCAGAGGCTGGAATATTGTGAATTGCAAGGAAGTGTTGATAGTTTGTATTTTAGGAAAAGAGAATTGTATTGTTGGTGTGATCTTGCTATTTTATGAGGTGAAGAGGGATTGATGCTGGGAGGATGATGCTGGATCAGACAACTGGGTTGTAATTCTCCCTTCTATTTAATAAAGCTCTTCAGGTTTCTTCCATATGATTGTGAAATTGTGAATGTTATCATTTGTGAATGCTATTGTATGTTCATTATATATCTGATTCTGTAGTGTTTATGTTACAATATATCAAGATGCTTTGATGGTTCTTTGCTACTGTGTTTCTATAGGTACTCTTCAAGTGGGTTAAGTATGGAGAGGAGTTGTAAGCTCTGTCAAGGGGGGGAAGATCAAGCAAAGGATTAAGTGGAAGTTCCAGGTTGGTCCACTCACCTTTCTCTTATCTATTTTGCATAGAAGAAATCATTGAATTACTTTAAATTGTTGTTTCTAGTGTAGCTGCCAAACCTAGAGGGCTAGGTGATCGAAAAGACACTAGTTTTCCCAGAAACAAAATGGTGACTCCACTAGGGATTGAATAGATGTTTGCTAGTTGTTATTGTTTGTTTTATAAACTATAGACAGAGCCTGAAGTCAGCCAAGTAGCTTTCGAACTGCTCTTGCTCTGCAATTGTATAGTAGATGAATGCTGCTTCAGTTAATCTCTAGTTTAGTTTATGAATTAAACATTGCACTTACAAGCATTCTAGATCCGCTTTTGGTAGCTCAATAACCTATCAAGACTTTACTCTATACTTTTCTCTTTACTGTCCATCATAGCTCAACTTAACTTAATGAAAGCAACCACTCATCTGAGCCAAAACCCATTTCAGTTGCGCTCCCTAGCCCATCACACTATCTGTCACTATGACCTAGTATGCATCTCACCTCCTGAGTCTATAAAGTGTGATGCATCCCTATTTCTGTGAAGCCCAGGTGCGATGACTGACTGAACCTATTTCCACTCTAGAAATTTGTGGTTTTTTTCCTTGTTTTCAGTCTTGTTTAATTGTTTTGCTGCTCTTGAACAATAGTTCCTTACTGAAGCCTACTTGCATCACATATATTAGCCTCCATTGATTATAATTAGTAAAATTTTTTATGTATTTGTCCATCATTTACAATCCTTTGTTGAAAAGTTGCTTAAATCGATCTGTCGCATTGGTACAAAAAGTGTCGTAACTGTCGTTTTGTGTCAAAAAGAGAAGTGTCATGGATTCTTCCTTCCCTTCATAGCTGATTGAACTTTTTGTCATGTATTTAGTTTGATTTTCTTTTATTCGAAGTGTCGAAAGCATTTTTTAATTCAAAATTGAAAAGTTTCGTTTAGTCTTCCTTTCTATTTTGAAAAATAAATTGTCGAAAATGTCGCTTTGAGTAAAATATTTCAGATCTTTGCTACACTTAGTTTTCCTTTTTGGCATTTTTTACATTAAGGAGAACGAAAAAACAAATACATGCATTTGCATTTACATTTAGTTTGTGTGCGAAATATTATTTAAGAAAATGCACTAGTGTGTGCTCTTTGCTCTTTATTTGAAAGAATTGTAATCTTCTTTCCCTAGTAGCTAGGATTTTCTTTGATCAAAATAAACAACGATTGTTTATCATCGTAGATTGCATTTTTAGGAATTTCAAATCAACATCATGCGGTGAACCATTGAAAGGAAAAATTTAAACAAGATCAACTCTAAAATAAATCTCAATGAACCTAACAACGCTTTGAAACTTAACACAACACATTTAGAGGTCTAGGCTAGAGACGTATTCCAGCATCGTAAAAACTAGTAATTATCGTTTTCATCGAAGGTTGGGTTATTCCTCCTCCTTCATATGACAAGTACTAGAATAGACTTGTGCTCCCCGTACCGTCGCGTATATATTGGGAGACCACAATAGGCTTATATCCTTTATCCATAGGAAGCCATGTCTATTGCCCTATTGATCGCAATGCACTGAACACAACATTCAAGAAGATTGATTGTCGTACATAAGTCCCTGGTAATTTCTCTTTAATTGATCACCAAGGTGTATATTGCAATTTTGTGATTGGTTTGGTAATCCCTCTATCTAGATTTTCCAGAGTAGTCACTTTCCTTCCTTTTTTACTCTTTAAAAGAAAAGGTCCATCTAAGCACTTGTCACTTCAGGCTCATTAAAAATTGAAGGGGAATAGAGTCATCTTTAGCTTTTTATCGGCTCTTAAAACTGAAAAAGAAAAGTTGTGTCAAAGCGTCTTTAAAATTAATTAAATTCAAAATAATGTCCCTTGTTCCTGATTCGATCTTAGGTTGAGATATATGGAGACAAATCTGGGATCCACCAATCAAGGAATCCCTTTTTAAGGGAATCCTAGTCCTTTTTCTTCTTGGGGAAATATTGGTGCTCCGTATATGGCTACATTGTCCCTTCTGGGAATTACAATTGGCCTGCTAGTATGGCTATTCTCAACCTCGGTGGTTCAAAATACCATAATTCCTCCGCAATCAAATCAGCATCCAGTTGATATTGAAGTTGACCCTTTGCCTTCTTCTTCGTTTGTCTCTCCCTTCCCTTCTTCCTCTTCACTTGGTGAAAGTAGTGATGCT
Organism: Pinus taeda; assembly: GCA_000404065.3. Lineage (NCBI taxonomy): Eukaryota > Viridiplantae > Streptophyta > Pinopsida > Pinales > Pinaceae > Pinus > Pinus taeda. The sequence continues at coordinate 21,503 of APFE031243952.1, forward strand.
AGTAACCAGATGGCTGAGAAGAAGAAGAAAGGAAAGGAGAAGAAGAAGTAAATGTAGCAAGGGGGAAACCATGTTACATCTAGTGAGAATCGGCACATTAAGCTTTCCAAATGCAGATGTCCATGCATAATTTGTAGAGGAGACCATTTGCATCGAGATTGCCTGTGCTTTCCTCAGATCTTGAGAGAATGGTCCCCCTGTTCGCAACATCCTGTGTCATCAACTTCTGGAGATCATGTTGATAGCACACCTTCAACTACAGATAATAAAGTTCATGGACAGACGAGAAAGGTTAGATTTCCATGTAGGTTATGTGAAGGGGACCATGCCCTTCACCGTTGTCCTTTTTTCGATGAAGCCAAAAGAGTATTGGATAACTATCCTGCTTCACCACAAAGACTTCCATATAGCTACAGGAAACTCTCACCAAGTCCTTTACTAGTTGAAAAACAAACTGACTTAAATCAACCATCGGTCGAAACCAATCTCTCTGAAAGTGAATCTCATGAGTCCATACCCGACCAAAGCCAACAGATCGAGGTGACGGTTGACCCCATTTTACCTTCATAAGATCATACCCTTCCCAAAGAGAGTGAGAACGGTATCGTTCAAATTCTTTTTGTTACTTCAGAGTCCGACGAACTTTGGGGCAATCCACCCATTCCTTCACAACAGGAGGAAAATCCCCTAGTTCTCGTAAATCAAGGGGTTCGGTACTCCCTCCAAGTAGTCTAGTCATTTCCTTTGATTGGAATTGACTAGCAAGGTCTTGCGCTCCTTATTATGTACCTTTCCGGATCATAGTACAAGTTTACAAAATGATCGTGTTTGGCACTATCATAGATGAAGGGGCATCAATGAGTATCCTTTCCTCAACTACTTGGAAAGTGCTTGGTTCACCATCGCTTACACCTATTACAAAAATTTGTCAAGCTTTAACAAAGGAACTAGTCGACCATTAGGGATCCTTCGTAAGTTACCATTCACTTTGGGAAGGAAAACCGGTCATCTGAATGTGATGATAGTCCCAAGACTATTATATTACAATCTACTCCTTGGACGTGACTATGTTTATAACATGGAGGTTATTATTTCAACACTCTTCCAAGTGATGTGTTTTCCGCATGAAGGCAAGATTGTCACCATTGACCAGCTTTCATTTCTCGGTTCAAGCCTAGCTCCAAATAAATACTCATCCCTAAATGGTTCTTTTTCATCGACGATATCTCTTCAACCTTCATTCCGTCCACCTAATTGCCAGGAGTAGTCTGGTGAATGTAACAAAGCTTAGGGGGCATGCACCCTTGTCTATTCTGCGAACGAACCCAGCTAAAAAGATAAGTTTCCCTATAGGTTATTTGATTGGTCTAACACACCATTCACCTTTTTCTATTCTATGGATGAAGCCAAGGAAGTGTTTTGTCTATTCTGCAGACGAAACCATCCTACCTAACCACAGCAGTTTCCATATGGTATTTCCCTGAAGGTTATGTAATTGGTCTGACCCACCATTCATCTTTGTCTACTCTACGGACAAATCTAAGGAATTTTTTTGTCTATTTTGCGGACGAAACCATCCTACCTAACCTCACTAGTTTCCATATGGCTACTGGAGACTCTCCTTTTCATCATTTTGGGGACATGCAAACCTAGCTTTTTAGTTTTTGTCTTTTCTAGCTTTTTTAGTTTAGTCATTTCTAGCTTGCATAAAAAAGAAAACTAAAAATCGAGCATAGTTCCCCCATGGTTTAAGCTCGTTAAAAAATAAACCCACCACCGAGCATAGTTCCCCCATGGTTTAAGCTCATTACAAAATAAACCCACCACCGAGCATAGTTCACCCATGGTTTAAGCTCGTTAAAAAATAAACCCACCACCAAGCATAGTTCCCCCATGGTTCAAGCTCATTAAAAAATGAACCCACCTGGAGTAATTAACCTTTGTGATTACCATGCTATCAGCCTTTTGAGCCTTGGTTGTGTACCTCCCATCACCTCCATTATTTTGGCTGATCATACGCTTCCACTTGGTTGTTTACCCACAAATAGCTGCGAAGAGTGGTCTTGTTAGCCAGCCTCTTTACAGAAATCACCATGTTTAGAGAAGTTCCAAGCTTACCCAGAACCAATTGCTACCCTAGACACCACTCGTTCCTCAAAATCGAGTCTCCTTTAAACCCTTTTCAGACTCATTAAATATGCAAAGATTGTCGAGCAATTGGCCTTTCCAACTCGTTAAAGTTCTTGGAAATGTTATCTCTCCTGTATAATTTTATACTTTTTTTAACCCGAGGGATTATCCTATGAAAAAGTGCCAGCGCTTGTCTTTTTCGGCTCGTTAAAATGATCAGAAAAGTCATCCTTTTTCGAACTTAAGGGATTATTCTATGAAAAATAACTTTTGGAGTCTTATTTTCGTCCCTTTTCAAAACCTATAAACATGAAAAGGACCGAGTTATCCTTGTCGTTAAACTCGTTAAAACAATAGTAAAAAACTTGTCCATTCTAGACGAGACCAAGTTTCATTGTCGCTAGACTCGTTAAAACATAGGGACAGGTTTTCCCGAAGGGTAAATTATATAAAAAGCATATATTATCCTCCTCAAGCTTAACAAAAATAATGAGGTATTGGTCAGCAATGACTGGGGAAAAAGGGAAGAAACTTAAAGAAACTTATGGTAGCAGGTCGCTCTTGAACATGAAACTTTCACTCCATCACCATTATTGATCCGAATTGGGTTATTTCGTTCACTAGTCATCTAACCATTGGTCTTCCACACCATCCATATTTTGGGGTTAACGCTACCAATCCATCTCAGTGTCACCAACGTGTTCAAGAGAAGTCATTCAGTTGAGAAACCACAATCCAGTTAATGCCTCATCCACTACAATACCTTCAACCTTCATTTTTCATGACCGCCATTCCTGAACCTTGTGTCGTCAAATCGTTTTCACCTCCAGAAATCATTTGCTTCGTTTCATGTCGTATATGTGGCATACATCAAGGCCCTCCTACAACAATTCACTTCTTGTCTACATCAGCTCTTTATCCAAGAAGTTGACTTAGAAACACCCCTTTCAGTGCTTTGAAGCTTGCATGCCTCAATGGCATGTTTCTCACTTCCGGCGACAGGTTGACATCAATGGCCTTTGACTGAAAAATTTTGCGTGGTGTTCGACATCGGATCATAAATTCACACCACATGAATTGTACTATAGTACCTTGAGGGTCAGTATCATTATCAGTGATTCCTCTCGCACCTGTTAACAACTCACTTTATTGGTTGGTAATTAGGCGATGTCTTTCCATGTTCGACTTCGAAACATCTATTCACATGGATTGACTTGTACATCAGGTGAATATTGAACGAGTTTGAAGACCCTGGATCTATTTTCATCCATCCGGGTTGAGGTATATTCAAGGATATAAAGACATCAAATGTACAAAGAAGTTGCACAGACAGTCATCTAAACCAAGGATGATGACTCTACATCTGAAGAATCACCAGTTTGCATATATAGACAACTATTTGTTCTATGTACATGAAATGATATTATAAAGCTGAGCATGGGAATGCCCACCTCAGCTAGATCATGAAAAATATATTATGATGATGTATTATATTGTATCTTATACAAGTCACCTTCTAGTTCGAAACTTCAGATCCTCATGATAAAGCATTTCACCTGACATCAAGATTTACGACTTCATGCTTTAGGGGGCAACCGTTATAGAAACATTTGGGCTTCAACCCCAATCCTATATGTCAATAAACTAGGGCTCATCAACCCCTAAAAGAGTTATTTCATACCCTAAAGGAACATGGTCATCTGATTACATCATTTCCCAAAATTTCCACCTGAAAAACCATCCAAAAATGGCCCAAATTGAACCATATTGACTGCTACACTAGCTAGGTGCAATGCATACTGAGTGGTACACTGCTCAGGTGTGATGCATACTGATTAGGCCTCTTGTAGGGTGTGATGGGCGAGGATGGACAAATGTCTGAGACAATTTTCTAAGTGGATGCTCATGGAATCTTCTAGAAACTTCTCTTATGACACTTGCCTCTCTAAATTCGCCTAGGGATGGGTAAGAGATCCAATAAATCTCCAAGTGGAACCAATTGTAGCAAGTGGAATCAATTGTAACAAGTGGAATGACACTAATCAAAACCCTAGAGATGACTCACACCCTTGCACACATCTATAATTGGATCCCTCATCTAAGAGATCCAGAGGATGGAATATTGTGAATTGCAGGGAAGTGCTGATAGTTTGTATTTGAGGAAAAGAATATTCTATTGTTGATGTGATCTTGCTATTTCATGAGGTGAAAAGGGATTGATGCTGGGAGGATGATGCTAGATCAGACAACTGGGTTGTAAATCTCCTTTCTATTAATTAAAGTTCTTCAAGTTTCTTCCATATGATTGTGTAATTGTGAATGTTATCATTTGTGAATGCTATTTTATGTTCATTATATATCTAATTCTATAGTTTTTATGTTACAATAGATCAAGATTCTTTGATGGTTCTTTTCTACTGTGTTTCTACAGGTACTTT